>OX465101.1:28732774-28862774 GCA_949987565.1 Luidia sarsii | reverse complement strand
TCGGTGGAAAAACGGTTACCTTCTCCTGAACCGATGACGGGGGAGAGGGAGAGAGCACGGCAGATGCACGGGTAAGCGGGCAGGCAATACCATGCATGGACACAGCTTGGGTGACATTTACTTCGCTGTAGGCTACCGGTCACTTTCTCCAGCTCTGATGCGGTGTAGAGCTCTGAAGTTGCACATTTCACAGCTTATTTTGGGTCGTTTGTTTTAACGTCACTGACTAGACAAGCTTCCTTCATCTCTCCTCCCCGGCCCACCTGTTTGAAAGGCAGCGCCATGGACCGCCCGGATTAATCGCGACCCCCCTGCGCGCGACGCACCCATTGCTTCGCCGGTTAAACTCGGCCGAGTGTTAAAAGTGCCAAGGGCTCGATCAAGGCTGATGGAGGGGGTCCTTCGGGGAAGGAGGGGTCGGGGACGAGGACGGGGAGGGGGCAGGTAGGCAGGAAGGGCTCCACCCGCCCGTCCCCTGGGACACTGTAAGACGCCAATGCCAAGGCCACCGTTGAGGAGATTATTATGCGAGTCGCTGAACCCAGCATAAAACGAATCATGCAGCAGGTCCTAGCAGGACCATTTTTCTATATAATTATACGCCTTGACTTGTATCCAACTCTCCTTTACTTGGCATGAAACATTAGTGACGTTTGGGTTGGCAAGGTGATCCTATGGGTCCTGACTTTTTGCGCTTGAGCAATTTTTAGCGCCATAGACATCTTTATTGAATTGCACCCATGGTCATTCTACTCGATAAGCAGTTTGCAGTATTTGTTTTGATCATTACAAATTGAAACGTGAAACAAATCGACCAAAGGTATACACAGAAAGAAAAGGGGAAAAGTCACAAAGCGGAACTCAGAAATATCACATAGGGGGCCTAATAGTATTGATACCTTGTGACGACACGAAAACAAGCCTTTGAAGTGTAACAGTTCCTAAAGCCCCTACACAACACTGGTAAGATCGACAAAAACAAAAATGTTCACAGATTTACATGAAACTTATACAGTTTGAAGATGTTTATAGTAGAAACCTCGCACTGAAATATTTCTGCCTAAAATGTTGTACTTTGGGAGAAAAGAGTGAAAGAAATAGTTTACGTCTCACCGAGATCTAAACTATTTTTCGGAACAGTACGGCGTTGAATGCTGCATTTTCGCGAAACAAATGAAGCGGTTTTCACGATTTTCTCGAGACTCGGTCGGCGGATTGAGCTGAAATTTGCACAGGTGTGCTATGTCATGCATATATTGGATCAGACAACGTATGGATGCTATTCTTTGACCTCGACCAACGTAATGTAGTCGTCACGGTCACCCAGAGGACGTAAATTCGGACCGACGTATTTAACCGCTATTGGTGGCTCAAGTGTGACAGCTTTCTTGCTTCTAAAATTAAAAAAAACACCTACTACTAGGTGACGAGAGCGGCAGCAAGGCAGCGAGGAAGGTGTGAGGGGGTGGGCGTTTTTATCTCCAGCCGCCAGGCCCAATCCTTCCGAGACGAACCCCATCAATCAGTCCCTGACGCCGGTACTGTATACCTGGACGGATGACTTGGTCTAAGCCATGTCCGCATTGGACTATTTTTGGGGGGTGAAGTTACAGAGATTGATGGTGAATATAGTTTACCCATTTGAAAATCCAGTGCGGACGTCCGGGGCAATCTTCCTCACGGTTACTTTACCCATAGAGCACAAGGACATTACCGGCCAACTTCTGCCCGGGTTAGAATAGAGAAACTTGGCCCAAGACGAAAAAGTCCAGTGCGGACTACTGTGCGTCGAGGTAAAAGTGGCTCGGTGAAGCGTACCATTCCGTCCCCTATCGATCGCGCATTCGCCCTGCGGTTCAGTCTCGCTCCATCTCTCTACTGCATCAGCCATTGTTGTGTCAGTCCGTTATGACGTCATACGCTACTTACTCTCCTCTTAATGCGTGGACGAGACGGATATCTCGCTCGCTGCGCGTAGAAAGAGACTCGTAGGAAAATTATAATTTCTAGCAAATCGTCTATACTTTTTCTTTTCAATAATATGGTTGGTGTCGTCAGGAAAATGAGCAATCGCTGAATGTGTACGGGCCATTTTTGTGAGTTTCAAAGACTTTAAAATCAAAACGTGGGCGCATGGTGTCGGAAATAGACTTCATTTGAATTGCGAACAGCGCCACCAATACGCCGGGATTGCGAAACGGCGTAATGACCACTAGCGAGTATAGCTGTAATGTATATGCGTAACGCGTATTCGCCCGCGTGCAAAACCTGTAGTGACAGCGCGGTTACACCTCCCAGCGACACGGGAACATTTACCCGAGTCAAAGGTCAAAGTGCAAACACCGGTGAGATTTCCCCATTTCTTTCATTGCCCATTGGCTCGCTGAAATCCTCGAGGAAAAAACAACAACGCGGAAATGCACGGCTTCACTGCAGACACTAGCTGGCCCACTGTCTGCTCAAGCCTGAAGGGGTGGGAAGAAAGGAAAGGGAAAAGGCCGAAGCTGTACTGTAAAACACGAAGCTTTACGATGCATCGTACCGTACCTCATGATAGGTAACCCGTCGTAACTTTCGATAGGTCGTATATATGATTTCTGTGCATCGCTCTTCGGTTTGCAGCTGATCGTAAGTAAAGATGAGTTTGATGACATTGACCGTAGCTTATTTGGCAAGTATTTTGGCCCACAATTTGTTTTTCTACCCAAGTTTCTGCCGTGTTTTTCGACCGACGCTAGCCTGCTCTCAGCTCAGATGAAAAAAAAAGATGTTTGCGGCCAGGAGAATGTAATTCAATGAGAGTTAGCTCTGCTCGACGTAATAAGCACTGAATGCCCAATTACAGCTCTCAGCTACACAGGAAAGAAACCCTATAACTCGTTTGCAAATGCATGTTTTTTTACTCAAGACTGGATGTCAAATGCCAGAGAACACATCAAAACAACCAACTCTATGGAAAAAAAAACTCCAACACACAACAGCACCCGAGAGTTCTAAACTCGGGATGAACAAGAACACAACAGCTATGTACAAAGACTGATTGTCGGGGTGCACGAGTAACAACGAAATGTCAGGGCGCCTTCTCGGATGTCAATCTGGAAATCGAAAAATAGAGAGCAATATTGGAGGCCCTGGGGTTAGGGAAGGCTACGCCTTGCGCGTCCGTTGCCTGGGTGGGTGTGGGGGGGCTTGGCCGAGGGCAGCAGCTCTTGTCCCCGGGCACGTGGCTGCGGATTGGGGGCTGGGATCGAACCCACCTCTCCCCCTCCCCCTCCCCCTCCCACGGCCCTCCTCCCGATTACGCGCTCGGCGGGATCCTCTCGAAATAGTAACAGTGTCCGTGTCACGGCAAGTTCACGAGGCACGACCCAGCGCGAAAAGTACAGTACAGTGCACAACACTCAGCCGAGACTCCTCCCCACAACCCCGACCCCTGCACTGCGGGTGGAATGGAATAAAACAAGAATGTTCGTACATCATAAAAAAAGAGTTAAGAGTGTTTATGCCCTCAACTCTCTTTTTTTTTTTTGCTTTCAAAGAAAAAGGTGAATTTTAACAATTTGGCACTATGACTTCACTTCCCGAGGGCCTGAGCATGGGTGAATGTGCACGAAATACAACGGCTGTTCTGTATAGACTGACTGCGGCCGTATACTCCGCTGGTGCGGGGCTGGTATTACTTGCGCTGGCAGCATCGGATAGTGTACTGTATAATACTCTCTGCCCTTGCATGCAACACACAGGCCTGTCGAGTTGTGGTCTTGGTATAAAGTCGGCGTATAGTTCACAACGTGGAACACACATCCGCGGAACCTGATTTGCGTCACTCCGACTGACAAGAGACGATGTACCAGTATATGGTACAATCGCATATCTTCCAATTGGTACTTCCAAGATGCAAAGCTTCAAATGTTATCTGTATGCAGCTTAAACGTTAAAAAAACATCTATGCCTGATTTCAAAACCCAAAGTTACAGACTGAAAACAAGGGGGCCGGACGTTTCCATGCTAGCAGGACTTATCTCAAAAGCAGGAATAGACTTTGGGAGAGGTCATGCTGGGATCGAAACGTCATGCCCTCTTAATTGGTTATTATTTATACTTTGGTCATTTTAGTTCAGTAAGCAGTTTGCAAAATTGTTACGTATTTGAGTATACACACTATACCCAAAACCTTGAGTTACCGGCTCTTTTCAGAGCCACGCAGTACTCTTTTTAAGAGGTGATATACATGGTGACATCGCAAACCTCCTATTCTAAATTGGTATTTCCACAATGCAAATCTTCAAATCTTATCTTTCGTGAACAAATGTTGAGCAATAGGCCTATTTACATATCTCTTCAAACGTTATTGGTATTTTTTCTGATAACTCATAATGTTGCTTATCTTGCGTGGGTCACAATCAATCAACTCCCGGTATAGACCGTGTAAGTTGGCCTCGAGAATGTACGTGTTACCGCGAGATTCCTGACTTCCGGGCTCCTCGGATAGGAGGTAAAGCGTGGAGCGTCGAACGTTTTTGTTAAAATATTTTGTATCGCGCCGATTGAAGCAGTAAAAACTATTAGAATAGTCTTTTAGGAATAAAATATTAAAATACAATGTGTGAAGTAAGTGATTTTGCACGTTTTACAGACAAAAATAGTTTTAAAAAAAATTTCGTTTTCACGTTTCAAACCGTAGAACCTATACAACAAGAGGTGATAGTCGTGTTCCCAGACGAGCGAACTTGTTACCTTAAACTTATAAATGCATGTGTACATACGTGTACTGTCTAACGTCGCGCGTTACGTTGATCGTGTTTTGATTTTGTATTTTTTTCTTTACATGTACGGCATCCACAATGTACTGTTGCCCGAACGGGAACCACACCAACTTCGGCGCGATACAAGTAGTACGGTAATGCTCATTTCGCGTACCACAGTCGGGCCGTATTCGCAATACTGTACTTACAACCGGAAGATGAAGGTCAGGTTGTATTTATTATTTTCTCAGCCGTATTCTCATTTTTTGTAGGTTTGTTTTGCTCATTCGTATATTTTTAATATACTTAATCCATAAAACTGGGTTTTTAGCTGAACAGAGGCTTTCTTCATTATGAAATAATGCATTCAAAATTGGGCACGTGTTAATCTCCTATAGCAGGCGGCGCGGAGGTGCCCGGAAGTGTACGGTGACCTTTTTCACCACGAGACTTATACGGTCTATTGCGATGGACCCAGACCAAGTGTTTGGCAAAGGTTTGTGCCGGGTTTTTTGGACCCAACGCCGATAATGTAGGCTACACTGTGACCCCCCTTCCCTCGACAAAGTGTCGGAATGCGACCGCTGTAAAACGCATCGTAAAAATGTGAAGGCTCTTGGGGGTCTTGAAGGCGCCCGAGTCATCATCATTCAAGAACGCCACGGCCATCCCCAGCGTGCAAGGAGGAATAAAATAAGTGAGAGTGAAGGGCGATCGCGCGGAATTTCAAGGAGGGAATTAAGGGAAGGGAGAGGGGGGTCGGTGAAGAAGGCCGAACATAATCTACGGATATCCGTCTGTAGTCTTCATCAAACCACAGACAGGTGGAGCGGCATTCCGTCGGTAAGAGTCGCCCCCACCACCACCCTTCCATCCCCCTGGGAACTCCTCCCATTCAAGGAGCAAAAGCCCCAGGATGGAATTCCAATCAGCTACTGGTACGACGAGCTTCTTTAAGCTCCGATATTCACGCGAGATCCAATCAACGCCGTGAGTGTGTCCAAAACGGACCGGGGAGGTGGCGGAGGTTCCAAGCGGCGACTGTCGTACTGGCATGCCAACTAAGTTCAAAGGATTGAGCGGGTGTCTCCCGCGTGCAATGTTCGTCTCCGGTGAAGATTCAAGGACGATCTCAGAGGTTGGTCAACTACAAAGCTGAAAAGAAGTAGCCCATTTCATACAAGATCAACTATTTAAAAGAGGGAGCATACATGTTTTTACTAACATCGAAATACAGTGTGGGAGATAGTTGAAATTGCTTGTTGGTTATACAAACGCTGGCTGCGGTGTATATACGCAGTTACCCCACAGAGCCCTATTACGGTCGCGTGTAGGTGATTCTGTGATCTTTAGGAAACTGGAAACGCGATCGTATCTGCTGCCACATATACCCGATCACTTTAAGGGTCAAGCCTGTGATGTAGAAAGCGGACGAGGCAACAGTCATCTCGCCGATGACTCTGCACAGGACGTGAAATTGGTTGGATCCTTTCCCGCGTCTCTCTCGGGAGGGTCACTTTCCAGGCACGGATGCAGCTATCGACAGAAGGCAACTATCCACAGATGAAGAACAAATGTGAAAAGTCTTATAGTTATAGCGCTGGTACTGTGTCCAGTCCTAGCATAGGCAAAGCGTTAAGTGCTGGCACGTCAGTGGCAAGCAGTGTGTGTATTAATTTGGAGGAAGGCCAATTTTTTTTTGGCACTCTATGTTAGGCTATAAAGAAGTGTAATTGATTGTTTAACTTGTTGAGGAAAACTCCCATTATTCACCATTATAACTCCTCCATGGCTCCATAGCTTGAAACACTGCCCACCTACATGTATATCGCCCCAATTCACAATTCTCCTGAAGACGAACAGAGTATGTACTATGCGAAACGTCAAGTTCCTCCGGTTCTTTTCAGAACCACACATAATCACAAAAGATAACTTTAAATGGTGTCGCCGCAAAACGCATTACTCCTGCCATGAAAACCTTCAAGTCTCATTTTCACAATTCTCTTGTTTGCTTATTTGGTTTGTATTTAGTCTATGAAGCGTATTTTTGACGCCACCAAAGTCCTACTTAAATAGAGAGATCTGATCTAAATCCCCATGGATGGGAACATAAGCCCCCGTACCTGCTCAGAGAAAAACTGCGAAAATCACCACAACATGAAAACATTTCTGGTTAACAACAAAACCCACCCTCGCCAAATGAAACTCGACCAGCTGGATACATGAATGCGACCTTAATTAGGGCAATGTAGGACGTGTTTGACGGATCGTTGTGACGCAGCGTGTCAACGCTTTAATCCCTTTTCGGCCGAGATAAGGCCAAGGCTGGAGCCACGTGTAATAATCTAATTTAGCACGCGGCATGCATGGGCAGGTTTGAATGTCTTCCACTGTACGATAGTGTCGGTCCCGGCCATGCAGGATAGAACACATCCCGGGCTCGAAAAATCGTAGCCTACAAATTACAGTCGAACGTTGGGTTTAAAATCTCCCGCCCAGTACCTTGTCCAGGTCTTATCCGAAAAAAATGAGGGAAGTTCGTAATCGGTTCTGATCAAGACAATCAGTTTGGTGTTTAGTGTCTGATAATGATAGACCTACTGGTTAAACCTCTGATCGACACTGGCTCAAAAGTAAGTGCAACATTGGTCACAATTTGTAATGTATTATTGTTGAGTCGAAGGTTTGCGGTGACGCATCTCTTTGGAGACGGAGTGGGGCTTTGAAAAGAGGGAAGCGTCTTACTCAGGGTGGCTATATGACGTGTGGTGCTCATTCCAAACCGCGATAGCAATTGATCTGTATTTGTATCTGAATGGAACGGGAGGAGGGGTTCTTTTTTTATAGGCGTATACCGTATGAGAGACCGTGGTACGGATGGCTCAGACTGGGCTGTCCGCAGGGGCGGATGATTCAGCCTCAGCAGCCACGGTCTCGGGGGAGGCCTGGGCGCGTGAGGGCGCTCCAACCCCGATATCCCATTGACGGATGCGCGCGTACGTACGTCGGCAGGCCGGCCACCCCATTGGTGTGAGGGAGATCACGGTCTCATTGGCGTGAGTGAGATCACGGGTCTCATTGGCGTGAGTGAGATCACGGGTCTCATTGGCGTGAGTGAGATCACGGGTCTCATTGGCGTGAGTGAGATCACGGGTCTCATTGGCGTGAGTGAGATCACAGGTCTCATTGGCGTGAGTGAGATCACGGGTCTCATTGGCGTGAGTGAGATCACGGGTCTCATTGGCGTGAGTGAGATCACGGGTCTCATTGGCGTGAGTGAGCTCACGGGTCTCATTGGCGTGAGTGAGATCACGGGTCTCATTGGCGTGAGTGAGATCACGGGTCTCATCGGCGTGAGTGAGATCACGGGTCTCATTGGCGTGAGTGAGATCACGGGTCTCATTGGCGTGAGTGAGATGACGGGTCTCATTGGCGTGGGTGAAATCACGGGTCTCATTGGCGTGAGTGATATCACGGGTCTCATCGGCGTGAGTGAGATCACGGGTCTCATTGGCGTGAGTGAGATCACGGGTCTCATTGGCGTGAGTGAGATCACGGGTCTCATCGGCGTGAGTGAGATCACGGGTCTCATTGGCGTGAGTGAGATCACGGGTCTCATTGGCGTGAGTGAGATCACGGGTCTCATTGGCGTGAGTGAGATCACGGGTCTCATCGGCGTGAGTGAGATCACGGGTCTCATTGGCGTGAGTGAGATCACGGGTCTCATCGGCGTGAGTGAGATCACGGGTCTCATTGGCGTGAGTGAGATCACGGGTGTCATTGGCGTGAGTGAGATCAGGGGTCTCATTGGCGTGAGTGAGATCACGGGTCTCATTGGCGTGAGTGAGATCACGGGTCTCATTGGCGTGAGTGAGATCACGGGTCTCATTGGCGTGAGTGAGATCACGGGTCTCATTGGCGTGAGTGAGATCACGGGTCTCATCGGCGTGAGTGAGATCACGGGTCTCATTGGCGTGAGTGAGATCACGGGTGTCATTGGCGTGAGTGAGATCAGGGGTCTCATTGGCGTGAGTGAGATCACGGGTCTCATCGGCGTGAGTGAGCTCACGGGTCTCATTGGCGTGAGTGAGATCACGGGTCTCATTGGCGTGAGTGAGCTCACGGGTCTCATTGGCGTGAGTGAGATCACGGGTCTCATTGGCGTGAGTGAGCTCACGGGTCTCATTGGCGTGAGTGAGATCACGGGTCTCATTGGCGTGAGTGAGCTCATGGGTCTCATTGGCGTGAGTGAGATCACAGGTCTCATTTGCGTGAGTGAGATCACGGGTCTCATTGGCGTGAGTGAGCTCACGGGTCTCATTGGCGTGAGTGAGATCACGGGTCTCATTGGCGTGAGTGAGATCACGGGTCTCATTTGCGTGAGTGAGATCACGGGTCTCATTGGCGTGAGTGAGCTCATGGGTCTCATTGGCGTGAGTGAGATCACGGGTCTCATTGGCGTGAGTGAGATCACGGGTCTCATCGGCGTGAGTGAGATCACGGGTCTCATTGGCGTGAGTGAGATCACGGGTCTCATTGGCGTGAGTGAGATGACGGGTCTCATTGGCGTGGGTGAAATCACGGGTCTCATTGGCGTGAGTGATATCACGGGTCTCATCGGCGTGAGTGAGATCACGGGTCTCATTGGCGTGAGTGAGATCACGGGTCTCATTGGCGTGAGTGAGATCACGGGTCTCATCGGCGTGAGTGAGATCACGGGTCTCATTGGCGTGAGTGAGATCACGGGTCTCATTGGCGTGAGTGAGATCACGGGTCTCATTGGCGTGAGTGAGATCACGGGTCTCATCGGCGTGAGTGAGATCACGGGTCTCATTGGCGTGAGTGAGATCACGGGTCTCATCGGCGTGAGTGAGATCACGGGTCTCATTGGCGTGAGTGAGATCACGGGTGTCATTGGCGTGAGTGAGATCAGGGGTCTCATTGGCGTGAGTGAGATCACGGGTCTCATTGGCGTGAGTGAGATCACGGGTCTCATTGGCGTGAGTGAGATCACGGGTCTCATTGGCGTGAGTGAGATCACGGGTCTCATTGGCGTGAGTGAGATCACGGGTCTCATCGGCGTGAGTGAGATCACGGGTCTCATTGGCGTGAGTGAGATCACGGGTGTCATTGGCGTGAGTGAGATCAGGGGTCTCATTGGCGTGAGTGAGATCACGGGTCTCATCGGCGTGAGTGAGCTCACGGGTCTCATTGGCGTGAGTGAGATCACGGGTCTCATTGGCGTGAGTGAGCTCACGGGTCTCATTGGCGTGAGTGAGATCACGGGTCTCATTGGCGTGAGTGAGCTCACGGGTCTCATTGGCGTGAGTGAGATCACGGGTCTCATTGGCGTGAGTGAGCTCATGGGTCTCATTGGCGTGAGTGAGATCACAGGTCTCATTTGCGTGAGTGAGATCACGGGTCTCATTGGCGTGAGTGAGCTCACGGGTCTCATTGGCGTGAGTGAGATCACGGGTCTCATTGGCGTGAGTGAGATCACGGGTCTCATTTGCGTGAGTGAGATCACGGGTCTCATTGGCGTGAGTGAGCTCATGGGTCTCATTGGCGTGAGTGAAATCACGGGTCTCATTGGCGTGAGTGAGATGACGGGTCTCATTGGCGTGGGTGAAATCACGGGTCTCATTGGCGTGAGTGAGATCACGGGTCTCATTGGCGTGAGTGAGATCACGGGTCTCATTGGCGTGAGTGAGCTCACGGGTCTCATTGGCGTGAGTGAGATCACGGGTCTCATTGGCGTGAGTGAGATCACGGGTCTCATTGGCGTGAGTGAGATCACGGGTCTCATCGGCGTGAGTGAGATCACGGGTCTCATTGGCGTGAGTGAGATCACGGGTCTCATTGGCGTGAGTGAGATGACGGGTCTCATTGGCGTGGGTGAAATCACGGGTCTCATTGGCGTGAGTGAGATCACGGGTCTCATTGGCGTGAGTGAGATCACGGGTCTCATTGGCGTGAGTGAGCTCACGGGTCTCATTGGCGTGAGTGAGATCACGGGTCTCATTGGCGTGAGTGAGATCACGGGTCTCATTGGCGTGAGTGAGATCACGGGTCTCATTGGCGTGAGTGAGATCACGGGTCTTATCGGCGTGAGTGAGATCACGGGTCTCATTGGCGTGAGTGAGATCACGGTCTCATTGGCGTGAGTGAGATCACGGTCTCATTGGCGTGAGTGAGATCACGGGTCTCATTGGCGTGAGTGAGATCACGGGTCTCATTGGCGTGAGTGAGCTCAGAATTGAAGGGTGTGCTGTACGCGGGGTCAAATATCCCCACGGTAGCTGTGCCATTGAATTTGCTTTGACCCTTTTATCGTCTCGTCACCTCTATAGAACCGCGTCCAAAACACACACACACACACACACCAACTCAAATATGAGGGTTATGGCTTGTGCAAACAGTCATCGGGTTCGACAATACCTCGCCGGATCGTTTTTGTTATGGCCACAGCACAATGGTTTCTCGGTGCAAAACAAACCGGGGCCTGTCATGCAGCTTCCAGCCAACAACCGTATACTTGTGGGGTATTTCCTTTGTTATCGTGTACACACACAAAAAACACTCTCAGAAAAGCCTAATGCAAATCGTTCCCTTTCGAACCAGAATCACTTTCCTAGGCTGAAATTTCTAGCGACCGCCCCTTATTTTAAAAAGTTCTATTTGTGACGGATAAACATACCTCGGAAATTCCTCCTTTTTGAGTTAATTCCAAATAATCATTTTCGTGAAAACCTTATGGGGTACCAACAAAGTACCCCACAAGGAGCGGTCCCATTGTTCTGAATACCCATCCATTGTTCTGGTACCCAGCAACCAACCGTACAATGTATGTAAGCCCACGGTAGTGCACTGAGCAGGATCCAGCGCGTCGAGTTCTTTTCTGAAGTGGCCATTCCTACTACCCGACAGCAGTAGACGCCATTCGACCCCGTTCATCATGCATGACCACCAGCCATTGGGCATTTTGGGGAGTATGTGGGTGTTTTTGTGAGGGCGTCGTTGGAAAGCAAACGCCGACCTAATCCGATGGCTGGGCCACGTGCTTTGGGTCAGACACCACCTGGAGAGGGAACACGAGGGAGGCCCAACACTACCTAGCCTTGTCCGAGGCGGCCTCTCCGGTACGGCTCCGGTCAGCATCAGAGATCCGGGCCAAACGCACGCAAACCACGGCACAACGGCACTATACGACGCCGGGTGCAAGCTGTACACGGCTCGCAGACCGCAACGCTGCCATACCACACGCAATAGTCTGTGTGCGTACATGTGTACGAGCCTGTACGCAGCTGTCCTGGCCGCCCTCGAGTAGCAAGACGGACGTCAGGATCAAGGCAAGACGCGCACACGGCATGATACGCACGCAAGTTACGGGCGGGGCATGGTGCACCGCGTGCGAAAGCTATGAGCGGATCAATGGGGCTGCATTTCGCAATGATGTTGCGCAAAGCACCATACTACTAGGCTACTAGGCCGGATTTCGATTTCTAAATCGGCGACCAACACCTTGCTCAAGACCAAACACTACCTGTGAAGAACAGTGATGGCGGAGGCTTGCTGGGATGAACCGAACACGGGGACAGGCACGAATCATCGCCATGAGGACACGATTAAGTAGAAGGGTATTATTGAAGCTCTAATGTCCCAGTCGGGATGAAGATGATTAGGCTGAATCTCATCTAACCGTTACAAATTTGCGGATCGAGGCGTATTTTTGACCCTGGTGTCTTGAGAAATTTGACCCACAGTGCGCCAAGTAATGCACCTGCAGTTGCGCACGATCGAACCGCCCAAAAGGCGATTGAACAAAAATGACGGTGGGCGTGGACATCCCCCACCCCCAACCCAACCCCCCACCCCAACCCCGACCATCAAACCCACCCCTACCCCCATCCCAACCCCCACCCCACCCCACCCCAGCACAAATATACCTCGTGGTTTGACGCAAGCGATGCGCGCTAATCTTACAGATCACTGTCAAGTACCACCCTTGCAGATTGACACGCACGCACGCACTACAGCATGTCGATATATGCGACCCGGCACAGCATAATGAGGAATAACCCCACTTTTGAGATTTTGAGGTTTTCTAACGATGTGAAAGAGTATACCATTAGCTTTCAAATGATATTAAAATATAATATCCTCTAATACTTAAAATTTCCGAAAATACCAAACAAACAAAAAATGATTTGTAATCGAATTGTGAAGATACTTTAACTTCAGGCGTTGTTTACTCAAAAAGTGTTTTAGTGGGATATTCCTCATGTCGTTGTGCCGGGTCAAATATATGTATAAAAAAACACCGATGGCAAGTAACGTCATCGCGCCGTTCGCTGGCAGCGGGGGAGACACCCGGACATTTCGTCATCGACAAGAGACGCGTTAATCCTTCGTCGTTATTGTTTCTTCCCCCTGTTCCAACCACGACCGAGTTGATCGAAGCGAAAAGCAACACCACAAGCTCGCGGCAAAACGAGATTTCAAGGTTTGTTTGTTTCGGTCCCTCCAATTCGACAGGACGGGCCGCTCTGAAGAAAAAAAAAAAATACCACGCGCGTCATCGCTCAAACGGATGAGATATAGTGTTCATTATTAGAAGCGCTCTAATGACCGAGTCGTGTCCCACCAAATTGGGCAGCCTAATGGGCTCATTCACCCCGGGTCGACGGCGTTGCAGCCTTCCAAGAGAGGCTGTATATCGGTGGTTGAGAAATCAGCCTTATTCCCCGAAAATCATCATCATCATGACTGACATGAGCGTCCAAATGTATACACAATGCACTCAGCCAAAACTAAACAGACTCAATTATTCCATCCATCATCCCTATTCTACCCATGCCCCCCCGCCCCTCCCTACCACTCTCCACCGGCCCGATCGGAAGGAGTGACTGGCATTTTTTGGCGAACTTTCGGTCGTTGAACGCCTGTTTGCTCGCAACAAAGCAGGGAGTCGAAGACCTCACAGAAACGGGTCTACCACAGCAGCAAACGTTCAGATACGATGCCGCTAGGCAGGAAGATACAGCATACGTGCATCCACGACTACGAACAAAATAATGCGTGTACAACAAGCACTCACACAACACACACACACACACCCATACACGCAAATCAAATCCACTACAAATTACAATAGCCGCTGTGATGACTTCAAGGGCCAACTCAACCCATGGGAATACCGCCCGGATTTTATGAAGAGAAAAAAAAATGGACAGGGTTTCCGATTTGAATTAGAGCGGAAATCCCTGGGGGCAAATTGATATTAACCCCACCGGCGCCCTCACACAGAAGGCAAGCACGGAACTCTATTTATAGTGGGTCGACAGTAAGGAACCCCGGTTTTATAGAAATCTGATGTGGAATTTTTCAACTGTAATCTTGGCTTAAGATGAATGTCAAGGCTGTTATTTGGGCCGATCTCCATCGCTATACGTGATGGCTGGGGTGCTCTTGAAGGCTGTACCTAGTTCGAATATCTGTACCTTACTGTATACAAGGGGAAACCGTTCACATACCGAATCCGTTCATAATGTGCGTATTGCTCCATTGGTATGACTATCTTGGTATTGTTGTACTGATATTATAACCTCTATGGAAAGCAGTGCTGCATGTGCCCTGAGTGGAGTTTGCTGTCTTTAATCATTACTGAAAAATCATTTTGCTGTTCAAAGCGGATGGG
The DNA here is from genome assembly GCA_949987565.1 of Luidia sarsii. Classification (NCBI taxonomy): domain Eukaryota; kingdom Metazoa; phylum Echinodermata; class Asteroidea; order Paxillosida; family Luidiidae; genus Luidia; species Luidia sarsii. The sequence continues at coordinate 28,848,332 of OX465101.1, read as the reverse complement.
GGCAATCTCGAAACGGTTTGCACCACCCGAGTTTCGGGATTCTGAAATGGGTGACACTGAGTGAATGAATATTTTTTTGGGGGCATTCCCGCGTAGATTAGGACCACGAACTCCACATTAAAGACGGCTGTACCGAAAAAAAAGACGAATCCAGTCAGGGTAGGCAGTTGAGGTGATGTCATGTGCTATAGCCTAAGCGCTTTAGCTTGGATGCGAGGTTTGTGTACTTTAATATAAGTACATTAGGGAACTATTTTCACTGCTCATCAACCTATTTGCATGCTTTAGTTCTGATAGTACATAAAACAGATCTCATCTGATAAAACAGATAGTCCCATGTTTGACAAAATAAGCACACAAAAAAACCGTTCTAAATTAAACAACAAAAAAGCTCACAAGGTGTTCGACCAAGTTCTTTTTTCGCTAAACAATCTGCATAGATACCCTCGGTGGGGTAAACTAGATTCCAACTTGGCACAGTACCAACCATTTTTAACCTTCTGCATCAATCATCACAGGATTTGATCAAAGGACGACCAGCCCCCCAAAATGACCACACGGGTTCCAAGAAGAGGTGATACGCCCCCTCAAAAGAAAGAGAGATAACCTCGTTAATGGCATTATAGTGAAACTGCAAAACGCCATGAATGGGGGCAACTAGAGAGGAATATCTGGTGGAAATCATTATCCACGATCGATAAATACAAAACGCACTTCCATTCACATCCACCAAGACACAAACAAAATGGCCGAAAAGAAACAATGATGTTGTTAATACTTATTAAATTAGACTTGGCAAATAGCTTTACCGGAGAAGACGCTACCGGTGTTTGAATTATTGTACGTTTTGCACAAGCTGGGCAAGATCGTTGCGTCAAGATCGCATTGAAGACAAACGAGGACTCCGTTATATATCCAGCTCAAATCAAAAGTGCGATAAGTTGCTGCAAGAAATAAACAGTAGCCGTTGAGCCGTATAAGTCAAGTTCTCGGATAGTGACGAGCCCCGTGCGTGACCCTAAGATACAGAGACACGTCTCTTGGCTAGTCCGGGTGGAACCGTCAGCAAGCCGCGTGCAGGCACCGAGCTAATAAAGTGTTCACGCTCAGGATCACACAGCGTGACATCAACAAGAAACAAGATGCTTCCCTTGTTAGACGCACGATGACGACCGTGTGTCCGCTTGCGTGCCCCGTACGAGCACCACACCACGTACGCCCTAATCGAAATACCATCGTGGTCATTACATGGGGATCATCGGAAACCTTAATCACAAGTATTATGCTTCCGAAATCGCTCCGTCTCAGCTCACTCTTTTGGGCTTGGCTAAGCAACCGGGAAAAGTCCAACGGTCAATTACGGGGGCAGTGACATGACATGAACAATATTATGGCAGAATTTCCAGTGGGCAGTTTTGTAGGCGTCGACAGGACAGGACAGAATATAGGTCAGGACTGCAGGGCAAAACAGGACAAGACAGGACACGACAAGACAGGACAGGGCAGGACAGGGCAGGACAGGACAGGACAGGACAAGACAGGGCAAGATAAAACAGGACAGGACAGGGTAGGACAGGACATGGCAAGAAAGGGAAGGACAGGACAGGACAGGACAGGACAGGACAGAACAGGACAGGACAGGACAGGACATGACAAGACAGGGCAAGATAAAAAAAAAAGGACAGGACAGGACAGGGCAGGGCAGGGCAGGGCAGGGCAGGGTAGGACAGGACAGGACAGGACAGGACAGGACAGGACAGGACAGGACAGGACAGGACAGGACAGGACAGGACAGGACAGGACAGGACAGGACAGGACAGGACAGGACAGGACAGGAAAGGACAAGACAGGACAGGACAGAACAGGAAAGAACAGAACAGGACAGGACAGGATAGGACAGGACAGGACAGGACAGGACAGAGGAAAGAACAGGGCGGGCATACCAGATCAGAATAGTGCAGGACATGATAGGACAAACATTGCTTACAAATAGGATCGATTAAGGGATCGGTAGAAACCAGTACAATTATTCTACGACCCAAATCAGCTTAAAAACCGAGGATCTTCAAGCTATGCTCATTCGCCACATAATGTCACTTGTGCCTTAAAGGTTGACTGTCGTGATAGCGGCTGCCCGCCCCGTTGGGGCCTTACGGTTCGGTTCCCCGCGGTAACACCCGCCAGTGAGTATATGCCTATCTCCTGCCGTAGTCCCGAGCCGTAAATCCCGTCATAATATCAATATCCGTCTCGCAGGAGAGGAGGAGGGGGAGGGGGTGGGAGGAGCTAGGGAAATCGAGGAGCTCGACAACATTAATGACAAACGACCGTGCATGCCCGAGGGGATCGTCGGCCAAGCACCGTGCATTCTCTGCGCCACTGCCACACATACCGTAACACGGTCTGCCGCCGTCGACTCTCTCTTTTCCTTCCTACCTCTCTTCAAGCTGCAGGTATCGCTTGGGGGAAAAAGACGGATGGGAAAACGCAAGGAAGTATTCAATAATACACCTGACAGGTCTGCTCTGAGCAACAATGGGGGAAACGGAGAAAAGGGCTGGCGGGGGAACGGTCATTAGATACGGTGACTAAAATATTGACGCTTTTTGTAACAGCTTGTGGGAATTGTATAATACGGTCTGTATAGGCCTATTGGATCGAAGCTCGACTTTATTAGCGGATCACCAACACGGCCGAGAAGGCCCCAGTCTGCCTTCTGCATTTTGTCAAAGGCGGCGCTATTTCCATCAGCACGACGGTGCCAACGTTGCCAATTTTGATAAAACATCGTTTCTCACACAGTTGTATAGTGCACGAGAACAAAGCAACATCTCCACAAGGATACCAAAATGAGTAGGCTATGTGTGTACGCGAGTAGGGTGATCAGGACCAGATCCAGATCTACGGTATCATTTTGCATGATGGCCAAGCACAACGGTCTTCTATAGTCTAGGCGAGGTTCGCCGGCGTGGGGACGGGACTTCCGACGTGCCTCGCTCACCCAAGACGAACGATTGGAAAGTGTAGCTTGCATGCAACGATAGAGTGCTGCACGATGTCGGACAGGCTGTTTTTCGGTGGTCCCTATAGGCTATTTCTCGTGCATCGGTGGAGATAACAGTTGGGAAGCTATAGATTCTTTAGGCGGGTGATACAAACTTGCTCTGAACTTCTATAGTCTAAGGATGCCGTACAAAACTATTCCACCACAGTACTGAGGACGAGCGACCGCGTCGCCCAGATAACACAGTAGGCCTAATGATATACAGAAATGTTGCAATCTTTTACTGACTAACACGACCAAAAAAGCGAATATCAAAATTTAGAAGGTCCTGACATTTCGATACTGGCCTGGCATCATGACCTTTTATATCGAAACGTCTGGCCCTCCTATTTTTATACGAACAATTAAGGGGGGGGGGGTTGCATCAATGAGTGCACGTGTAAACCGAGAATTATCAAGCTCGGACAAGATAACCAGATGAGTCTTCGGGTGAGCCAAACACAAAACTGCACGAGGCTCATACCGAAAGACGGGCAACCCGACAAAGCGAGCGATGTATGTATGACCATGATATGACCACTGAGGAAGGTATGACGTGGGTCACGGGACCCCCTGCAGTGACGTGAATAGCCCGCATAACGAGTGACATTTCCTTGGCCCCGATCGCCTCGCATGACCCCCTCCACCCTCCTCCACCCTCCTCCCTCCCCCTCCCCGCCAAGATCCTTCGAAGGTAATTAATGACACATTATAGGAAGCGACGCCTATTAGCGGAGTTTAACCGTCAAGGCCATGCATCCTGGGCTCCCCGCGGCACCGAAGCCTACATGTACATACCGCGCTCCAAAAGGACACCCTGAACCTCTCCCTCCCCCGCACCCCGCGTCCACCCCCACCCCTACCAACCCCTCACTCCGGTCACTCGGAAGCCTTCGGTCAGGGAACGTCAATCTGATCGAGTTGATGGGGAAAAGGGCCAAGTTTTATACTTCCGAAACTTCGCTACACCCAACGCTCTCTCACCCCTCACACCAGGTCACTCGGAAGCTTTCGGCCCGGAAGGTCAATCTGGCTGAGTTTACGGGGAAGGGGGGGGGGGGCAAGTCTGCACTTCCGAAACTTCACGAGAGATTTAGATCAAGTCTAGCCGGGCCAAGGAATCGAATGAGACGGCAGAGCGACGATCTTACAGCCACCATATCCTTTCCCAGAATTAATCTGTGAGTGGCACAGCTTGGTAGAATGGGGATTATAGGCAAACCCAACTACAGTCCGTGCCCTGGAACGAGCCGCTGTCTCTTGTCGCGTGTTTATCTTGAAGGCGCTTAGTGCGCACTCTCCGAAATGTTGAACATCTGAGCCGGTGTAGGGATCTGATCCGGGTCCCATGCTCAGATGAGACCGTTACCATATATGGATAAAAAAAAACGTCATGCGCAGCGCGTATGGTAGTTGTCAATTTTGAAGGGCGTGCTGAGTCGATACGGCCATTGGCAACGCAGCGCTTTCAGGCACGTACGTTGATCCGTAGGCCTACTAGCTCGGTACGGAGCCTAGTACATAGGCCTAGAACTTGCATTGTTTTACACTGGGGAGGAAATGCTACAGTTGTTCCCCCGTAATAAGGGTGTATCGATTGAAAAGCAAAATCATAGTTTTCCATACAGTGTTCGTTCTCGGATAATCATAAACAACAGTCAAATGAAGGGCGCCCCCAGGTGCTTGGTTCACTGACGCAATCTGAGCACGCTGAGCAGCTGTGATCATTGCTGAGGTGAGCCAGTGACGTCACGGCTCAACCCAGCACGGGAACCCGTCTGAGATTGTTACACAGGGTTACCATCTCACTGTTGTGGCATTACATTTACCACGCAGCTCAAATTGATTCCTTTGGTTCCCCACCATCAAAGAACTCCGTGTGGACTTCAGAGGATGGGTCTAGTATCCTTAGCACGAACTGATAAGCCGCGTTTCCACTGGACTAAAATTTAACCGAGATGATGGTTACATTTATAATAGTCAAATTTGACCGTCGTTCCCACTTGGACTTTTGAGTCGGTCAAATTTAACCGAGAATTCTAACGACCGAAGTACACCTGTGGGATCAGTCTGGAATGATGAGCACAGACCTCGAGCCGTCTTACATGGAGCTGCTGAAAGGCCCTACACAACATCGGTAACGATCAAAAGATTGCCACAGTTTGTGTGTTAAACCATTAAACATTCAGGAAATGAAATCCTGCGAAGGTTATATCTCAAATGGTAATCTGAGAAAGTAGAAAAAGGTAAAAAAAAAAAAAAAACCGTCACGGTTTTCGCACAAGTCTGTAGTGTAAGAAAGAGTTTATTACTCGCGAGTAATGAACTATTTGTCAATATTTTAGTGAAGATTTCTCGAGAAGTACAACATCCCAGACCGTAAGATTCTATCATTCTATCATGACCGTATACACAAACTGTGTAAATTAGAAGCAAATCTGTGGACATCGATGTTTTCCGATCTTCCCAATGTTGTATAGGGTCTTTAAGCGCCGAAAATTGGCTGAAGCGCAAGAGATCATGATTCCTAGGATCGACTTGCCAACTCAAACTTCACTATTGTTTCACTCTTTCACGCTAAGTACTGGAGAGTGGAATACAAGTCAAAAGCGATTTACATGTCATCAAAGTGCGGTTTGTAATCCTGTTGACACGAGGGAATCTTTCCCTGCTTAGCAGATTGTCACGTTTGAGCGGCTGCACGACATTGGGCCCCATTGGGCCCAAATAGAAAAAAAACAAGATGGCTAAAAGATGGCAAGTAATACAGCACAAGCCGAATTGTCAAAGGGACGAGTAATAATTGCTGTTTGTGGTTTGATGCGAGGTTTTTCTGATGAACGCTAGAGAGGCGCATCAACAAACATCGTCAAACATGAGTAATTGCAACGTGAATGTATTGAAGCGATGCCTATCATAATGTAAACACCGTTATACAACCCCCTCCCCCGTGACTGCGACAGAGAGATGACAGAGACCAATTCCCAGCGTGATGAGGTCGAATTGCCCGAGGACTAAAAACCGAAGTGATTCACAAGAAACTGATCGACTCTCAATTAAACGGGATAAGGGGACATCCGGAATGGAGACGGGACGATACAGCAAGAAGGCCCGGCCCCTCTGCTGCCCGAGTGACGGATGAAACTGATACCAACAAGAGTCGTAGAGGAGAGAAGACAGTCAATATAGGTGTGTCACGCGACAATAAGACACGAGAGAAAAGAGAAGGAAGAGAGAAAGCGAGAGAGAGAGAGAGGGAGAAAGAGAGGGTGCATGGGAGCTGGGAAGAGAAACAGAGAGAGAGGGGAGAAAGAGAGGAAGAGAGAGAGAAGAGAAAGACGGGGATAGAAGAGAGAGAGAAGGAAGACGAAAGGGAACAGAGAGGGGCAGAGGAAGGAATAGAGGGAAAGAGGGGTAGCTTAAGAGACAGAGAGAGAAGAGAGGGCAGAGAGGGAACGAGAGAGGGAGAGAGAGTGGAAATGGGGAGGGAAACTTGCACAGAGAGAGAGAAGAGAGAGGGGAAAGGAAGAAGGGGAGGGAGGGAGATGAAGAGAGAGAGAGATGAAGGGGGAGATAGAAGAGAGGTGGAGAGAGATGGGGGAAAGAAAGGAGACATATGCAGAGAGAAATTAAGAGAGAAAGAAGAGGAGGCAGAGACGGGGAGAGATAGAGGAAGTGATACGGGAGAGGAAGGAGAGAGGGAGGGAGAGAGGAGAGGGGTGTAGAAAGAGGTGGGTAGAGAGAGAGAGAGAGGGAGAAAAAGAGAGAGGTGGAGAGAGAAAGGAGAGAGGACAGAGGTGGAGAGAGATGGAGAAAGAGGTGGGTAGAGATACAGAGAAAGAGGGAGAGAAGAGTTAAAGCTTCCTGTCGCTACTCTGCTGTTGCGTCACAGCGTACCGTAGGGCATGGTGGTCGGTAGAGCAGCAGACCAGAACAGAAATGTCATCTCGTCTTAGTGAGTGCGACCTGACAGTCATTCCGAGCGCTTTTCTCTGTGAGAACTTGATATACACCTACCAGCAAAGTATGGTGCCGTCACGGTCTGGCGCGTAACGGTAAGCAGCTCCCCCAGCCTGTCTTAACCATACCTCCTTGGTATACCTAGCTCTAGATAACCAGTACACCGTGGATTGAGTCACATTGCGCTTTGACAGAAAGCGGCCACGATCATTCATTATCTTGGCTCAAGGCGGAGAATTAAGAAGGAAAAAAGCACCAACCAAGCCGCGCGCTCAACACGTGCCCTGCGACGGGTACGCCACCAACTCGTCACGGGAACTGCATGCATGCGCTGCCGCCCGATCTGGAGTTTAATTATAGGATGGACACCCAAGCGTTCGGGAAATAAGTTGAAAGCCGATGACACAACTGCTGGAAAATGAGTACATTCTGCACGCATCCAGAGGATGAGAAACGCAGATGATAATCAGCATGCCATCACTTGCGCATGACGTAGGCCCCTATATAATATACGCCTACGGGAGAACGCGTGAGCGAACAGCTCAGTGGACCCTGACGTCGATGTCCTGGGATCATTTTTCTTCCCAACTTGAGGAGACTGAGAAAAAAGGGCTGGATTCCTCCGTGCTCTTGGCCCAATTTCATAGAGCCGCTTAAAGGCCCTATACAACATTGGTAAAGGTCAAACAGTTTGTGTGTTAAACCATTAAACATCCCCAAAAAGCTTTCCTGCGAAGGTTTGAGCTCAAACGGTGATCTGAGAGAGTAGAACAAAGGTAAAAAGCCGTCACGGTTTTTGCACCATTCTGTAGTGTAAAAAATAGTTTATTACTTGCGAGTAATAAACTATTTGTCTATGTTTGAGTGAAGATTTCTAGGTAAGTACAGCATACCAGACCGTAGCCTAGATTTTCAACATGAGTATTCTATCATGACCATCTACAAACTGTGTAAATTAGAAGGAAATATGTGGACACCGATCTTCCAATGTTGTATTGGGCCTTTAAGCGTGAAAATCTGCAAAGCATGTAAAGTCTTCCGCATGTAAACAGAATTACTCCCATAGCACATTATGCCATTTGCTTTTGACTTGAATTCCACTATACTCTGCTTAGCTTGGAACAAACGTGACGTTTGAGCTTTGGCAACGTGATCTTGTGAATCGTGACTTTTCGCGCTTAAAGGCCCAATACGACAATGGGAAGATCGGCAAACATCGATGTTCACAGATTTCCTTCTAATTTGTGACCCGGCACAACGACATGAGAAATATCCAAACAAAACACTTTTTGAGTAAACAACGCCTGAAGTTAAAGTATCTCCACAATTCGATTACAAATCAATTTCCTTTTTTTTGTATTTTCAGAATTTTTTTGAGGATATTATATTTTGATATCATTTGAAAGCTAATGGTATACTCTTTCACATCATTAGAAAACCTCCAAATCTCATAAATGGGGTTATTCCTCATTATGCTGTTCCGGGTCACATTTACACAGTTTGTAAATAGTCATGATGGAATCATGTATGCTGTGCTTCTCGGGAAATCTTCACTCAAACATCGACAAAATAGTTTATTACTCGCGAGTAATAAACTATTCCGTGACGGATTTTTGCCTTTTTCTACTTTCTCAGATTACCATTTGAGCTAAAACCTTCACAGGATTTTGTTCAATGTGTAATGGTTAATGGTTTAACACACAAACTGTTGTATAGGGGCCTTTAAGTAAAACTTGGGTGCTTAAGCAGCTTCTGCGACATAGTTGGCTCCTGATTACAGCATCCGCACTGCCGAATGAATCCTCCCAATTCCCCACTATGACGGCACTGACTCGGAAAGAATATAATCTCTTTAAAAACAAGTGGGGAATTACTCTTCCCGACTCTTCTCCGAGATCTCGGTTAATTTGGTTGGCATGAACCCCCCCCCCTCTCTCTCTCTCCCCTGGCCACCTGCTGGCTGGTTTTCCAATCATGCTATACAGTCCATTACAGGCAATATTTGTGCACTGTGTAATGAAGCTTGCAGACTGGGGGACCCTTTGGCCTTTTGATATTTCCTATATACAGCCCATTTGGTTGACATTCAATCAAATCTCTCAAGGGCATGCTCTAATGTCCCGGACAAAATATCCTTGCCAGTTGACAATTATTATTAAGACATACCATTGAGAGGGAGGAAACGCAGTTGGTTCTCAAGGGGGAGACAACTCGATTCCCAAGACAGACGTGTATAACGTTGACATGTGCAGCACACTTATACACTTATCCCTGATAGAAATATCGTGATCCATCTTCTGGTGTGCAAATTGAAAACTGATGTCTTGAACGTGAGAATAGGCTTACACGGGCATCGATGCAAGAAAAATGGCCTTTTTTATTTAACATTTTCCAGGCGTAATATTTCATTATGCCAGGCGTTTCCAAAAGGATTTTGCCGCTACAAGGAAGTATTGTGTTAGGACAAAGGATGCATGCTAAAATACGGATGTCACAACGCTCAGCTCAGTGCAAGTTCTGGCGTTTGTACTCGTAACTTTTGTAATCGTCAGTCTGCGTTTAGTGGGAGTGGTTTGCAGAAGAATCCCGTCTGACATGTTGGGTGACATCCGAAATTCCCGTCGACTCGTATTCGCCAATGCGTTTACGCACGAGCATAGCGCGTCACGCGTCGAGTCTACCTCAACCTCCACTGAGTACATCTGAGTCAATGGCCCTTTACGAATCCATGGATCAGGCTCGGGCTCAGGCTTCGTCTCCGCCTGACAAACCCTGAAAATCCAGGCTGTGGTCTGTGGCCCAATTTGAAAGTTTGTTGGCTGTGATATCATAACGGGTACGAGAAAATACGATTGAAACCTAAGCCCGAGCCTAAGCCTTCATTTCGTAAACGCCCTATAAATCTACCTACTGCAGTACACCAGTGATTGAGATCATTATAACTCGTGAGCACGAGCACCTAACGTGGTTGGAGGGCAGCACCAAGCCGTAGCCCTCCAATTCATTGGCTACGGCTTAGGATCGCACACGAGTATACGGGCAGTCAGCGCTATAGCCCTAGAGAGCTATACGCGGCTGCGAGTACTTCACGCAGACTCGTGGATTCCCACGAGGCCTCGGGGCGCGTTCACGAGTCGCGTTGCCAACTCGCCCCGCGGCCCGGCGAGCTGCTGGCTGCAGCGCGCCCGCACGGTCCCGTTCTCGAGAGAGCGCCGACGAGCGCGAGATTTTGAAAATCACGTGTAAACTCGCGGGTACACGGAACGCAGCAACGCTCCGGCCGCGTGACGCGCGGTGGATGGGAAGGTCCGAGGCCGGATTTCACAAAGCCTTTACGACGCATCGCATTTCAACTCACACACTGATAACCAATCGCAAGTTGTGATACACCGTATTATTGTCTCCGTGCATCGCCGAACGTCGTACGATAACCATTGATCGCAAATCAAGATGGAGTTTGCATGCTCAAATCGATCAAATCGGTTTTCGAGGATAGGAATGCATGCGCGTTTAATCTGTGCCGAGACCTCACGCTTAGCCGAGCGCAGCCGAGCAGATTGAAGGAGGAAGCCTTCTGACGCCTAGAGCCACGACGATGACGCCAACGTATAACTGCAGTGTCCGTGAAACGAGTCGACCAACTGGATTCCCAGAGACTCCGGAAGGGAAGGGGAAGGTGTAGAGAGGGGAGGAGAGGGGGCAGAGGAGGAGGAGGAGGAGGAGGAGAGGGGGGTCGTGCTAGAAGTGCTAGCCGAGTCTTGCCCAATCGGTGCACATCAATAAATCGATCTCTCATCCATAAAATGCAGTCTGTGGAAACAAATCTCCCACTTTAACCAGAGGAAACATTCCATTATTATTTAACAAAAGCCCCTCACTTCTTGTGGCTATACTGTAAACTGTAGTTTGGACCTTCATCTCTCAGATTCTTTCCAATATTTGTGTTCGTAGCCGATTGCATTTTCTGCTGATTACCCCCAGAAAAAACAACGTCCAAGCCGACATTTGGCAGTGATTTTGGGAAGCATCCCTCCGCGTCCACAGAGCCAAATCGAAAACCAAATCTTCCGATTCTCCCACGCATCCACTGTAAAAACAAACCGCACCTCGTGCACTTCTGCAATGGCACATATTTGTCCCAGAATCATGAACACTTGGGGCACCTACTGTACTATACATGCACATGAAATACTGTAGCTCAAGCATATGGGGCATTGCAGTCACTTGAGCGAAAATCGGATGAGGTGCATTAATATCTCTATATTTATTGTGCCACAAGCACATGGAGTGAAAGTAAGCATCACCTCGTGCGCATGTATCGTGCACCATGTGCCTCAACATACTTCATCCATTGTGCATGATGTGAGCACCTTTTTCACAGTGTGCCCCCACACACAAATACACGTTAGACCGCCGGGCTGTCTTCAGCGTTACTAACTTCAACAACACACCAGTCGATTTGCCTCCAAAGACCCCTTATTTGGTTCCGCAATTCCTGATAATCAGCCCCCGGATGCGGCCATCTTCGATCGAATTATCCCGTCGCACGCCAATAGCGTGCCAACACGCACGCACGCCGACACAACCGGCACCTTAATGCTATCCGTCCAACATCTGGACACAGATGAAAAGTCACGGAGCCGCCCACAACCTCTGGCCGTCAACAACAGGAAGGACGCGGTCGAGTCGAGAAAAAAACTTCCCCCTCCGCTTCCAATTAAGAGCGAGTTAAGGTCAAGACGCCCGCCGTTCGTGAAATATCGCGGCATCGTGGACCTTCGATCCTGTACGATGTAAAGGCCAGCGCATCTTCGGCCTTGCTGCATATCTCCAAGCCTTTCCTGCACTATGTTTATTGATCGAGTGGTGACAGAGTGGAAGCAGTGCCGATTCTTGGTTGTTGGTTTTTTTTTTGGGGGGGGGCTTTTTTTATACACGGTGTCTTGCTGTGTGGTTTATAACTCAATACGCAAGCGGTCTTGAGCGCAGACAAAGAAATGTATGTGGGATTGTATTCACCACGCCCCCTCATCCTTCTTGACTGAGCCCCGCCTCCCCAAGAACCCCGTAGGCTAATAGTACTATAGCTACATACAACGAAAGGCCGCCAAGACCCCATAGTAATATTGACCTCACAGCCTGGTAACCGGTCCATCATTCTGATACACTCTATTTGTATCGTTATTATCATTTTCGTATTCTTTGTTGTATACCTGTCTGTCCCTGTTTGTCCTACGCCTTACATCATAATCACTAAATAACTTCAATGTTCCGGCTTGTTGTTAATATGACTTTATGTATATGTTCTTCGGCTCATCCGCCACAAGCCTTGGCTTTCAGGATGATACCTCCACACGTGTTCCATTCCATATGAACTTGTATAGCCTCTATATCTATTGTGTGTGGATTGTTTTTTTTCCTAATTGAATTGAATTGAATTGATTTGTGATGCCTAAAGTGCCAGCCTGGTTAACTCACAGCCGGTGCATGCATGTGCATTTCCTTCGATAACCAATATTCTCCTTCATACACGAGTGGAAGGTTTGTGGTGACACCATGTAATACATCTCTTCTAGAGAGACGTCTGCCGGGCAGAGTTCACACGGCCCGAAACGTTGAGTTATCCGCCCTTTTCAGAATCAGAGCCACACTCCGTCTTAAATGTGTTTTAATACATGGTGTCACCGCAAACCTTGCACTTGGCATTTCCACCATGCATGCGAACCTTCACATCTCCTCAGTCACACCGAGTCTATCAGGCAGCTATCACAAGGCTTCGGACCTTGGCCATGCACGCAGGCCATTCGGGTGTCCCGACCTAATGGATCGGGTACCATCAAGATAATGAATGCAATCTCATCGTGTGTCCGTTCACCGTTGCAAGCGGGCGGTTCCGGAAGCTATACGCGCGTCATGCACGACGATCAAGATGAAGCCCCGAGCTTCGGTTGTTGTCTAGTTCCGGCCTCGCGGACGATGCACCCGATGACCGCACTATACCGTCTGACCTGGTATATACGGCCAGTTCCCAACGGCCGTGAACCAGTCTGACCAGATCCGAGCGGCGGTGCGAGAAAGCATGGCAAGACGAATGACTGCAACATATGTCTTCTTATAAGTTATACACTATACCCTCTCAGCTACCATTCCCGACGCAAAACCCTGAAGACATGATCCCAGTATACCCACACTAGAGATCAGATTCACAGTGCGAAATCCATGCCTATATTCCACGATTCCGGACTTCGTATACGTCATTCAGTAAGGGGAAACTACGAACGGATAGCGTGGTCAAAATGGTAAGCCAAAATTAATGTATACTCACGGCTTGAGAGATCTCTCTCGGACGAAAAACTGGAAGCGATCACGCCCAAGTTCCGAGGAATCTCACCGTAGCCGGCCCACAATTGAATGCCTTGATGCTATTCGTATACGATAATGTCCCAGCCCGGCTCATCAGGCCTGTTGCTCACCACGCAGTGTGTAGTATGGGTGCTGCGAGTGTCGTACTAACCGCTCGTCCGTTGCCTAGGCGATGCCCAGAAATCTAGAAGAGGAGGGGAAAGGTTAGCGGTGGGGGGAGAAAAGTGCTGACACCGTCAAAATAAATCTTCGTCTGTTTTTTGGGGGGCAACAGCTCTGGCGCATACTTGAATGGGAATCGAACGCTGCTTCGGAGAATCTCCATTTGTTTTTGTCTTTTTGGGGGGGGGAGGAGGGATTTTTTTTAGGCAAAATCGCCCAAAACAAGGCTGAAAAACCCACTCAAGGTTAAGGGCTAGAGAAAGAAGGAGATAGAGAGGGGCTCAGGAAGGCTGGAGATAGGAATTAACCATTCCTTTAAAAAAAGGGCAAGATCGTAGGCTGAGGGAAAGCAAGAACTAGGAAGTGAATGGAGGCAGAACGAGGGAAGAAACTGTCCGTTCTACACCTTGGGGCAGAGTGTGTATGGTGAAATCAGGGTGAGATGAGTATGGTTTGTAAATGCGAACTTCGGCAAATTTCGATCGGTTATTGCTGTTTATTTGGTGGGACTATACCAGGCAGCGGGTAAGAGTGCGACCTCCTCAGCCTTTTCCTTATCCTGTGGCGGTTTTTGTTTTTGATTTTTTTTGCAGCCCGCATTTTCTTCACGTCAATCGAACGCGGGCCCAGATTTTTGCCAATATTTTGGGAGACCCATTTCGTCCGGGCTCTCCACAGAATGAGTCAACGCCACCGGTGGCCCCGATGAACCAGTTGACACGGAATTTAAAGAGAGTACCACCGTTAACCAAAGTGCCACATTTCCGGACACGTTTCCAAATTTGAGAAGGTATAACTTACTCATCAGGAAGTTTGTAAATGGTTTCAGACATTTTTTTTTAGCGCTCGAATATCTGCCGTTTTCGAGAAAAGAGGAAATTTGTTGAGTTCCCAATGATGGCACTCTATGTCTGTAAAAAAAAATGTAGCATTTAATTTTGATTTCCACGATTTTTCTCATGATATGATTGACGGGTTGAGCTGAAACGGCTATGGATTGTTTATGGATACGTTGAGTTTGACAAAGTATAGAACCGATTCTGTGACCTTCGCAAATGGTGTACCCTACCTTTAAACGCGATTGCAGAGGCACTAAAACCGGTCCCGAACTAGCACGGTGGGTATATGAAGGAGAGCGCCACGCCAGGGGAACAGAATATAAGTCTGACGTATCAAGCCGTGCCGTGACTAATTGCATCAACTCGGGACCCTATCTTCGATTGGCCATGCATTGATTGAATTCAATACCTAGACTGAGTCCTGGGCTTCCAGCTCACACGAGAGCCGAATGTTCTAGATTTCAGTGTAACAAGTATACAAACGGGCCATCCTTGGTGATGATATTGAATTTCAACACGAACGAAAGAAAAAAAGCGACAACGAAAGAGAACATTCAGCCCCGATGCATACGGGGGTCGGACCACATGGGCAGAGAACTTGAAACCATCCGTTCCAGCCTTCAACATTCATGACATGCATTATGTGGGGGGAAGGTCGGAGGACTATGGGGACGAAAACAAAACATGGGCTGCATCTCAGCCCCCCCCCCCTCCTAACCCAAGTCTTGCATAACATCACGTGCTGGCTGGTCTGACAGAATGTCGAGGGATTGGCAGCCCAGTTGTTGTATTGCCTACCTACCAAAATGGACCCGTGGCGTGGGCCGTACGCGATTTCGGTTTTTCCGTACAACATAATCGCTATGGGCCCATTATGTTTGTGCACAAACAATTTACGGGGTGGGGGGCAAGGGGGAGGGGGCTATACCAGTTGAAGTTAAAGCTAGGGATAGGCTTTCTGCACAGCCATAAAGGCTTTCTGTCTGCACAGCGAATACAACGTACGTGAACAATCTGCGTGACCTGAGACTCAATTTTTCATACTTTGTTTGTGCACAAACATACCGTAAATTATGGGCCCATAGCGACTAATTATGTGGTACGGAAACAAATATCGCGGGCCGTTCGGAGTGCATCGCAATGTTTACGGGTCCATGTTCCCTTTGCGTGTCTACCGTGGCTGTAATGCACACTTGGAAGCCGAACAACACCATTGCCAAGAGACAGTCTGTGTTTCTACGTTAGTCTTTTATTAGAATGCTCGCTCGATACGAACATGGTTGGAACAAGGTACACTGCACTCTAAATCCACCCCCTATGGGCAGTCTGGAGAAGTGTGCTAAAATCTTTCGGGGGTGGGGGCTGGCTTTTTTTATCCTAACAGCACCTCTCTCAAAAGCAGGGTCTTTCTCTGCCTTTAGGGCAGGTCTCTGCCGTTGAAATGTGAGTCGGAGTCATTGTTGGGCGACTCGAATGAAGTCTATAGCCAGTATGTTCTGCTGCTATGGCGACGAGCCGCCCCCCTCCTTCCACCCACATCGCAGCGTCTCTAGGGAATACGAGAATGATGCGAAGCAGTTTCTATTTGGAATCTGCCATGGCGTCACATTCTCAGCCAGGAACGACCAGAGCGGCATGTGACGAGGAATTGGGTTAGATAAGGAGGGAGGGAGGGAGTCTGAAGGGGAGAGAGTCTGAGAAGGAGGGAGTCATGGAGGGAGTCATGGAGGGAGGCAGGGAGCAGGGAGGCAGGACGGCAGAGATGCATGGAGGACAGGGGAGGGAATGCAGGGAGGGAGGCAGACAGACAGGCAGGGAGACAGGGAAGGGAGGGAAGCAGGGAGAGATGGAGACATGGCGAGAGAGAGGTATGGAGAGAAGTAGGCAGGGAGGCAGTGGGGCAGGGAGTCAGGGAGGGAGGGCGAGAAGGGAGAGAGGGAGGCAGGGAGGAAGGCAGTGGAGACATGGGGAGGGAGGCATTGGAGCTGGGGGCAGGGAGGCAGGGGAGAGGGAGGGAGGCAGGGATGGAGGGTGAGAAGGGATAGAAGAAGGCAGGGAAGCAGTGGGGCAGGGAGGCAGGGATGGAGGGCGAGAAAGGAGAGAAGAAGGCAGGGAGGTAGTAGGGCAGGGAGGCAGGGGAGCTTAGCCTTTGTATACGGCCGCGAGCATCACTGTACTGCTCCCCCTCTCTCTCTCTCTCCCTCTCTCTCCCTCTCTCTCACTCTCTCTCCCTCTCTCTCCCTCTCTCTCCCTCTCCCCATCTCTATCTCTCCCCCATCTCTATCTCTCTCCCTCCCTCTCCCTCCGTCTCTCTCTCTCCCTCTCTCTCTTTCTTTCTCTCGCTCTTCACTCTCCGTCTCCCTCTCCCTCGCTCTCCCTCTCTCTCCTCATCTCGATCTCTCTCCCTCCCTCCCCCCCTCTCTCTGTCTTCTTCCCCTCCCACCCTATCTCTGTTTGTATAGGTGTACTTCTGTCTATACATCATTGGTCTACCTCTAATCGCTCTCGAGTAACTGTGAGCAAGGGGGAACCGGCTGCGACCATTTCGTCAAAGAGCAATTCAGCCGACGTCAGCACATGACAGCAAAACACACATTGACGACATGAGCTCCATACACCTACCCTTCCCCCCACCCGCACCCGTACCCCGGGGCCTCTAGTGTCCTCAGAAGAAAAAAAAGGAGGAAATGAGGATTTAAACTGACGAGGTTTAGAGAGCTACTCTGGACCTTGTTGACCTCGAGAAAGTTCCAAGCACCACATTAACACGACCACCAAGGCTAAAAAGATCAGGAAACATAAGGGTTTTCCTTCTTTCAACTGCTTCTTCGTCTTCTTCTTCTTGTCATGCTGAGGGGGGGGGGAGGCTTGGGTCATGGACGTGAGAGGAGAGGCAGCTGCTAAGTGATCTCTGCGGCAAAATTTCATGTTGCCCTGGGACGGCTGGCCGATGCATCATGCTCAAGACTCCAACCCACCCCCCCCCCCCCCAATAAACCCCGCTGCGAGCAGATTTCATTTGGAGGCGGGCATTCTGAGACTGGATTCCCAGCGTGCGGGGAAACTGCTTGGTACAAGTAACACGCACAGCTCACGCTGGAATCCGGTCGACTTGGCGACGCATGAAACCAAGCGTCAATCCGCGTCCATCAAAGAGGGAAGTAACAAGAGGGCCGCGTGCGGGCACATTCACAAATCCTGTCACAATAATTGCTATCCACGTTTTTACATCAGTCGATGAGCAATGTCCCTGCGGTTTTCCGTTGTACGGACAGGCTCTGTCGAGAGACAAAGTGCTTCATTTCCTCATTCCCCCCCCCCCCCCGCTGTCAAAAACTTTTTTTGGGTCGGGACATTTCCTCTATAATCGCAATTAACCCCCCTCCCCAATTACGATGGCCTATCTCCGACGTAATGAGCCCCTGCATGCTTCCTAACTCCGTCGTCTCGTGGCAAGCTGGGAGAGAGACTCGGACCGAGAATAGCATTTCCGGACGGGGAGTGTATTGCGGGGAGGAGGGAGATGGCGATCACCGTCATCCACCTCAAAGAGGAATTCAAGGGCCTATAGCTCCCATTCGCTGTTAGAAGATGAGATTCTCCTCTTCCCCCGTGCCTATACGGGACTCGATGCAGCGGGCAAGGGTCGAACGAGAATTCATTCCGGCAGGATTCTGGGAGTAGTGGGCACGGTGGTATCCTAACTGATGCTGCTGATGGGATCCACTGTGCTTGCCGGTCATTGTGTCCGAGGCATCCCCGAAATTCCCGCATGTCCCACTCATTCTTTGGCAGCCATCTCAATGGAGTGCTAGCAGCTGTGGTATAGGACTATAGGCCGTAGGTGTAGAATCACCTGGTATATGTAGACATGCTGAAGAGAGGCCCAGGCCTGGATGTTGCTAATGAACTGTGCCACGCTAGAAAGGCTAGTGTGGAGAAAGCACAATCATGGAGCACGAGTATAGGCATTATTTTATTAAATGCCCCTCGAAATACATGCAGTAGAAGTAGTAGCGGACAAAGTAGCAGAAGTAGCAGTGGCAATAGCAGCAGCAGCGGAAGTTGAGGGTTTGGGAGGGATGCGGAAGGTTCCACGGGAATTGCATAAGACCCTGCAGCAGTGAGGGCAGTAATCACCGGGTACGGCTGCCGGTTACCGCACTTGACGGTTCGACTCCCCCGGTGCAACCGGCCTCTCTCCGGGCGGAGCCAGCCAGCCATGCAGCCAGCCGACGAGGCGGTCCCGGCGGACCCGCGGATCATGCCGGGCAGCTATAACCAGCGGACAGGGGGCATGGAGGGCATCGATGGCGCCCGGGAGATCTCAGAAGTGCGAGGCCGCCGTCACGAGGCAACGGCAACGGGTGCTAATTCAGGACTTGCCGGTCTCCGAGCTGCCGGGCGGGGAGTCCAGGGCGCCTCTCCTCGACAGTCAATATTGAGCCTGGGCTCATTCACTGATTCAGTCATCAGTAATAGTGCGTGGACTGGAAGAACTCCTTCATGCAATGGTCCCCATAATGTGACCGGATTTAATTCAAAGAAATTCCAGGATAAAGAAACGACAGAGATGACATTGCTCAGTTGGGATCTAGCAACGGGTCTGCTTCCGTCTCGAGGAAGACAGTTGTAGCACAACTTTATGAAGGGGTAGAGTGGAACAGACTTATGTTGATTGGGCAGATAATGGTAAAAACCAATCATCAGATGGACGGCGTATTTTTTTTGTCAACGGCTAAGTGTTGGCGCGCAGTATAGTACAGTAACTATAGCTCTAGGTCGGGTCCCGTATATCATACCCCCCACCCCCCATGGGAGTTGAAAGGAAATGGCGGACTTGAGAATGTTAACATCAAGCTTCCGGCTCGCACAAAGGGTCGAGGGAAAACGAATCCCCCTTGTTGTGCTAGTCGAGCGTTCGTAAATTTACCTCGATCGGCAGTTCCCTCAGAAGCCGGGGTTGTAATATTGTCAGTATTTTTTTTTCACCATACACCCCCCCGGCCCCACACACACACACACCTCCACCCAGCAACCGACGTCCCTCATCACTCACACCGTCTTTGAACGAAATGACAGATTAATCGACCGGGTAAGCGATGCACCGATAGAAGGGGATTGCGGGTGAACCGCTTGTCAGCGAAGCCTCGCCAGGACCTTACTGGCGTCGCTGACTATTTTGTACCCACCAGAGGCGCCCCGAAACGACCCTCAGGTGGGATCAGACCGGATATGGGAGGCCATCTCCTTTGCCATAGCCAAAAGACTGAGCATATGCTGTAGACTGTGCCGCATGATAGATGACTGGTGTAGATCCCTGTAGGACGAGGCGTGTTATGGTCCTCTTCGCGCCCGTATCAATTCGATCCAAGCACCGAGCAAAGAAAGTCCTTGCTTCATGGTCCAAGCCATGCGTAATATGGCTCCCTCGACTTCTCTCCTTACCTGTGGGGGAAACCAAATCCGATGAGGGTTTGGCCTACTCGACGTGCTAAGCACACTGAAAACAAAACATTACCTCTATGGTATACACGAGGTATCCGCCGCCGCTTTACGAATCCGCCACACGACCTCGAACAGCTCGGTGGCCCAGCGGTTAAGACACATGTGCAGCTTCTCGGCGTCAGCACGCTCTTCGGTGTCAACATGCTCCCCTAGCTGCCTAAACAATATTGTGGGACAGCGGGGACCAAGCGCGCTCGCTGTGCGGCACGGGTACTACCTGACCAAAGTATTGGAGGACTAGGGAGCATGTTGACTCCGAAGAGCGTGTTGACACCGAGGAGCTGTACTAGAAAGCAGGAGTCGTAGGCTCGAATCCCGCCCTAGCTGCCTGTATTCCTTTTTTCAGCAGGCAATCGGGCAAAGCACTGAGTAGTCAGTGCTTATTACGTTGAGTAGGCCACACTCATTCTCCTCGTTGCCAAAAAAATCCTATCAGCGGAGGTACCCCCCCCCCCAAGGGGATAGCGGAGGGGAACTTCGGGCCTACGGTCTCGTCGGGATAGATCTCGTTTGAGAGCGACGCTAGCAGTCCACCGGGCTGCGGGAAGAAAGGTCCGGCGGAAAATTTGGGGCCGACTGCTTTGATGGCGGCTGGTTAGTGTACCGCCACCAGACTGCGGGAATTACCCCAGAGTGTATTCGCGAAATGCCCTGTGAGTGCGCCGACCAATTGTTATCCATTAGGGAGTTTCCTCGGGCCGGTGCCCTCTCTAAAGCCCATTTCACACACGACCGAAATACTAGGGTCCTTGGTTACAGGCGCCAGTTGTCTGTCACCTAGGTCGTTAGCGATCACGAACCGAGCTTACACACACAACGCTGTCACCAAAACACCAACTTCCCCCGTTTCGGAACTTTACGTGCACTCAGTACGTGTGCAATGATTAGTAGACTTCTGCCAGCGCAGCCCTTACACTTGAGTTGTTTTCTAACTAATATTTATTACAGTTATACTAGCGATGTTTTAAGTTTCGCGGTCAACCAAAGTGTATTTTCTAGAATTCTAGAAAATTTGAGAAGGAATTTTTCATTCATTTCTTGAGATATCGGAAGTTAAACATTGCAAAATTTTACCCTCAAATTGAAGCCTGTGTTCCCCTTCTTTCTATTCATACCACTATTCATACCACAATAGTAACGAAGGGAATAATATTAAACTACGCGGAAACAACATTCGGAGACAAACGATGAGTAGCGTACACTATTTGTTTTTTGTTATGACCGATTTCCCTTCGCGACGTTAGCGAGGTTGGCAAGTCTGGGTGTGGTTTCCGCCTTTAGGTAAAGCCATAGTGACACTACAGGAGCAGTAGGGCCGAAACCAGCCTACGCGCGGCACATGTGACATGACACAACACGTCTTTGCACAAACTGTATACTGCACAGTGCACGTGCACAGCGACCGCATGGCTGCATACGAGTTACGACTACGATCACGCTGCGCTATATAGGCTCAAGCCTGATCGGAACTCGGTTACGCTACAAAAAAAGT
Organism: Luidia sarsii; assembly: GCA_949987565.1. Lineage (NCBI taxonomy): Eukaryota > Metazoa > Echinodermata > Asteroidea > Paxillosida > Luidiidae > Luidia > Luidia sarsii. The sequence goes on along the minus strand of OX465101.1, from coordinate 28,826,965 downwards.
ACAATTTATTTTACTACCGAAACCATGATATAGATTGGGATAATAATGGGGTGAACACAGTGCCGATCAGAAGAATTGTTTTTCACAAGGAGTGGTGGACGGAGATTACCCGTGGTGGTCAGCCCCGTCCGCCCGCCGACCAGCGCAGCTTTGACACTGGTTCCAAGCATAAACACGCGCAGTGCGCATGCCCAATGTCCCTGCCAAAACCAGGGTCCGTGGTTACGAACACTGTTCACGTTTCACACACACGATCACGGCGATTTTGACAAGGGTGCGAAATTTTGTAGGAGGTCTGGACCTCGGAGATCAAAAACCAAGGTCCCTGGCGATTTGTTTCGCAAGGGTCACTTGCACACACCACAGATTTGCGATTTCATGACATGGTTGCGATTTCATCGCCAGGGACCTCGGCGATTTCGTCTAGTGTGCAACGGGCTTAACTCTAATCCCGGATGAGAGAGTGAGGGAGACAGGCGGGGGGGGGGGGGGGTTCGGAAAGGGATGGAGATTCGATCTTGATGACTTCGATTACATGAGGCAAAGGCACGCGCGCTGAACAAACTGGCTTCTCATGTGTTGAAGAAAAAGGAGAAGAAGAAACAGAAGAATTTTCCATAATGGAAAACTGTTTTTTTTTCATTTTTGTAGAAAAATAAATGAGAAACAAAAAAGCAAAGCATTCAATGATAGTGATAACATTCAATGATCGCAATGGCATACAATGATAAGCATATAATTCAATGATAGGGGAAATATTCAATGATCGGGATGACATGCAATGATAAGCATAACATTCAATGATAGGAATGATATTCAATGATAGGGATAACATGCAAGGGACACATACAACGGCACGCAATCCCTTTCTGACTCTGGACCAAGATGGTGTGTTGATGTTGTTGATGTTGTTGATGTTGTTGATGTTGTTGATGTTGTTGATGTTGTTGATGTTGTTGATGTTGTTGATGTTGTTGATGTTGTTGATGTTGTTGATGTTGTTGATGTTGTTGATGTTGTTGATGTTGTTGATGTTGTTGATGTTGTTGATGTTGTTGATGTTGTTGATGTTGTTGATGTTGTTGATGTTGTTGATGTTGTTGATGTTGTTGATGTTGTTGTTGATGTTGTTGATGTTGATGTTGTTGATGTTGTTGATGTTGCTGATGTTGGTGTGCTTGCTGCTGGTATTGTGGTTGTTGTGATTGTTGTGGTTGCTGCTGTTATTGTGGTTGTTGTGATTGTTGTGGTTGCTGATGTTGTTGTGGTTGTTGTGGTTGTTGTGGTTGTTGTGGTTGTTGTGGTTGTTGTGGTTGTTGTGATTGTTGTGGTTGCTGCTGTTGTTGTGGTTATTGTGGTTGTTGTGGTTGTTGTGGTTGTTGTGGTTGTTGTGGTTGTTGTGATTGTTGTGGTTGTTGTGGTTGTTGTGGTTGTTGTGATTGTTGTGGTTGCTGCTGGTATTGTGGTTGTTGTGGTTGTTGTGGTTGTTGTGGTTGTTGTGATTGTTGTGGTTGTTGTGGTTGTTGTGGTTGTTGTGATTGTTGTGGTTGTTGTGGTTGTTGTGGTTGTTGTGATTGTTGAGGTTGTTGTTGGTGTTGTGATTGCTGTGGGTGGTGTTGTTGTTGTGCTTGCTGTGGGTGGTGGTAATGTTGTGGTTGTTGTGGGTGGTGTTGTTATTGTGGTTGTTGTGAGTGTTGTGATTGCTGTGTTGTTGTTGTTGTTGTTGTTGTTGTGGTTGTTGTGGTTGCTGCTATTATTGTGGTTATTGTGGTTATTGTGGTTATTATTGTTATTGTGGTTATTGTGGTTATTGTGGTTATTGTGGTTGTTGTGGTTGTTGTGGTTGGTGTGGTTGCTGTGGCTGCTGTGGTTGTTGTGAGTGTTGTGATTGCTGTGGGTGGTGTTGTTGTTGTACTTGCTGTGGGTGGTGTTGTTATTGTGGTTGTTGTGGTTGTTGTGAGTGTTGTGATTGCTGTGGGTGTTGTTGTTGTTGTGGTTGTTGTGGGGGTTGTGATTGCTGTGGTTGTTGTGGTTGTTGTGGTTGTTGTTGTTGTGGTTGTTGTGGTTGTTGTGGTTGTTGCGGTTATCGTGGTTGTTGTGGTCGTTGTTGCTGTTGTTGTCCCTTTTTTCAACAACGTGTGGTACCGTTTCCTCGGTTGATATGACTATCATCACAGACTTAGTACCAAGAGCTTGCTCCACACATTAATCAAAGCACACGGCGCTCCAAACGTGCAACGTCTTTCAATGGTTTCCCGAAAGACCACAGAATCAGAGCGACACTTCGCATACTCCCCACTCGCTGCCTTGGCGTCCCGAAGCTCGCCCTTTCCCTCCACCTACAACCTTGAGGGTCAGGAGGGTTCACATTATGATGAATATTTCGGTAAGCTCGCTGATCGGGTAAAACGGTCGCCCTCGGCCCCATGGTGACAGCAAGGCCCCCTCCTCGGCACTGGTGGTTGAGCATTAGCACGATCTTAACACCTCCACAAAACTCCGTAGAGACGTCGCATCCAGCTTGCCTATATAGGCCTATATTCATAACCCAAAAACGAGAGACCCCGGAGGGGCAGGGCATGCCAAGTATAAAACCCTGACCCAGAACTGGGACAGAAGTCTCGAATTGGCCACCGTGGCCGTGCGGTATAGGGTGATGGGGGACTCGGACTGGAAGTATAACACCGGTGCACAGCGTTGCATTTTGCGACCACGCATCGATGATGGCCTCATTGTACGAACTATATCCCCGTCACCTTTTCTGAGACACCTAGAGGCCTCAAACCTTTCGGCGCGGATCAACAACACCAGCATGGGCCACCACCTGTCGATCTCCCCTCCTCCTCCTCCTCCACTCCCCCCACCTTCCTCCGGGTTTTCTCTCTCTCTCTTTCTCGCTTTCGCTCTTTCTTCCTTTCTTTTTTCCCTCCTTGGGAAAATCTAGCAATCTTGGCAAGAGTCCACGGCGTTCATCTGCAAATCCGATACCGCGCTGTCAGCGCTACATCACTGTCAGCACATCAGTGACTGCGGCCCGTCACGTCCAAGCCATGCCGCCACGTCGCTACCCATGGACAAAAAAAAACATCTGGCTGCCCTTGCAATGCAAGCGTCCTCAATGGCTTCTCGTTCACTGTCCAACCCAATTCTCGTTGTTTTGAATGTTCCCCCCTTCCTCTCTCTCTCTCTCTCAAGAAGAAAAAACCCGCACGGCTGGTCGGAGATGTTGCAAATCACATTTAGGAGTCTTGCCGTCCTTACACAAGATCATATACGTGTCTTCGAAGCCAGCCGTGATATCCCAGAGCAAGACTTGCGCACCATGTTTTCGACCGACGCCCCACGAAGTTTTCTTTGGACACTTAGTTGTATAGAGAAAGGAGGCTGCATATGTGTATAAAGAAAGGAGGCTGTGTAAGTGTATAGAGAAAGGAGGCTGTGTAGGTGTATAGAGAAAGGAGGCTGTATATGTGTATAGAGAAAGGAGGCTGTGTAGGTGTGTAGAGAAAGGAGGCTGTGTAGGTGTGTAGAGAAAGGAGGCTGTGTAGGTGTGTAGAGAAAGTAGGCTGTATAGGTGTATAGAGAAAGGAGGCTGTATAGGTGTATAGAGAAAGGAGGCTGTGTAGGTGTGTAGAGAAAGGAGGCTGTGTAGGTGTGTAGAGAAAGTAGGCTGTATAGGTGTATAGAGAAAGGAGGCTGTATAGGTGTATAGAGAAAGGAGGCTGTGTAGGTGTGTAGAGAAAGGAGGCTGTGTAGGTGTATAGAGAAAGGAGGCTGTATATGTGTATAGAGAAAGGAGGCTGTGTAGGTGTGTAGAGAAAGGAGGCTGTGTAGGTGTATAGAGAAAGGAGGCTGTGTAGGTGTATAGAGAAAGGAGGCTGTGTAGGTGTATAGAGAAAGGAGGCTGTGTAGGTGTATAGAGAAAGGAGGCTGTGTAGGTGTATAGAGAAAGGAGGCTGTGTAGGTGTATAGAGAAAGGAGGCTGTATATGTGTGTAGAGAAAGGAGGCTGAATATGTGTATAGAGAAAGGAGGCTGTATATGTGTATAGAGAAAGGAGGCTGTATAGGTGTATAGAGGAAGGAGGCTGTATAGGTGTATGGGGCACGCGATTGGTTCCCGAGCTGGACCCAAAGAGTCCTTCAATTTGTGCACGTTCATAAGATCTCCCTCAGCCGTCACGATCCCTACAAAATGCACTGATACACTCGACAAAGATCCAATGTTCACCCATTATAGCTACCAAACGCCGACAAACAAAAACCTGTTCGCTGTGAACGATTTAAAACAAAAAAGTGCCAAGACCCTTCGAGACCCAGTTCCTGCATCACATATGTTCGCCCCGATCACGTGGTACAGCGAACGTCCCCGCCAGCCAAGCAGGGAGACTTTCCGAGTTACCAGCGATCGATCGAGTGGCGCAAGCAACCGGCTCACGGCGCGTATACCAGCGAAACGCTTGTTTTGGCGAGAGAGTGATTGTCCCCGGTCAATGGGTTTTATTCCTGAGAAGAAGAAAAAAACCCGAAAAGCTTCATATTACAGGTGAGCGTGATGGATGGACCATTGCCACTCGTTTCTGCAGACGTAACCCCTGGGAGAGTGGTGTTTATTGAATTGATATACACATATTCCATCTTACAGGTATGCAACGTGTCAAATGTTTAACAGCACTTGCAAGGACGTGTCTGGCCAGAATCTCAAACGTTGTGGTTCCCTAAGGGGAAGTCCACAATCGTAGCCAATTCCCTGAGGTACAAGCTGCCTTTGAGTTTGAATCTGCCTGATATGAACACTCAGATGGTAAGTGTGCCGCTACGCAAGAGGTCTGGAGTTCAATTCCCAGCCCGGTCAAAGTCTGATTGGCCATTTTTTGTTCGCTGTTCCCTAGGCTGTCAGTTTTTTCTGAAGAAAGATTCTCTACGATAGCATTTTATACGAATGAACGATACTGCAAGACTCATAAGGGAGGGGAATCGGCCAAAACTCGGGATAACTCCTGATTCAAGTAGATTTATCGATTTAGAGATCTCCTTCTTTCTGCCAACTCGAAAAGACAGCGAAAAAACACAATTCGTGTAGATAATATGATGTTAAATAAGACTTAAGGCTTTGCATGGCCGTCATCAGAAGGAACTGATTTCTCCTGATGACGGCCAGAGCATACTGGTCGAAACGTCGAGTTGCCACTCAGGTTTTTTCCAGGACCACACCTCTTCCTTTAAGAGACTTTATACATGGTGTCACCGCAAACCTTCCTGTATTAACATGATGTTGTACAAGATTCCACACACAGCGAAGACAATAAAGCAGTTCCACCATGTTCCTACGCAAGTCGGTTGTATAGAGGAGTCTCTGTGAATGACACTTCATCTACATTACCTCGATAATCAATTTGTGTTTGTTTGATTTTTTTCTTCCGGAGGAACGTGCCGATGCTGATAAAATGTTCTCTGGGCGGGCACTGATGAAACGGAAGCATTCGCTAACATTGGCTTATGATGGCAATCTGTTGAACGAACGGGGGTGGGGTCATAAATTATAGGGAGTGGGAAAGGATGGAGAGCGACAGAGAGAGGGAGTGAGGGGGAGAGAGAGGGAGGGATAGCGAGGGAGAAAGAGAGAGAGAGAGAGAGAGAGAGAGAGAGGGAGAGGGAGAGGGAAAGCGAGAGAGAAAGAGAGAAAGAGAGAGAGAGACCGAGACACACAGAGGCAGAGAGAGACAGACAGAGTTCGAGAGGGGAGACGGATTTCAGGTGGAAGGGGAGGTGAGGGAGAGAGGAGGAGAGGAGGGAGAGTACAGGGAGAGAGGGAGATGTGAAAGGAGATATAGGGGATAAAGTGTATAAGAGGGAGTGAGAGGAATTGAGAGAAATAAGTATAGGGGGACAGAGACAAAGATATGCAGAGACATTGCGAGGAAGAGTGATGAGGGGGAGAGAGGAGAAGAGAGCGGAGAGGAAGATTAGAGGAGGAGAGAGAGAAATAGAGGGACTCAGGGAGAGGGGAGGGGAGAGGGGAGAGGGGAGAGAGGGCGAGGTAGGGAAGGAAATAAAGGGAGGACGAGAGAGAGAGAGAGAGAGAAAGAAAGGTGGAGAATGAGAGAGGGGAGAGGGGAGAGAGGAAAGGAGAGAGATTTGAGAAAGAGGAAGAAAGAGGGAGAAGGGGAGAGGGGAAAGACAGAGAGAGAGGAAGAGAGAAAGAGAGAGAGAGAGGGGGGAATAGAGAGAGAGAGAGATATATAGAGAGAGAGGGAGAGAAACAGGTAGCTTGATTCTTACTATACCCCTAAGGGATGGAAGGGACGTATACCCTAGCAGCAGGCCGGTACATCAGTTAGGGCAATAAATCCCACTATAGTCCCAATCTGTTTTCAATTCCGCATTATAGGCAACCAAATTTGATAAATGGATTTGCCAGAGTCACCGATTGCAGCAGAAAATGAAGTGGGCGGGGATCGGGCTCTCCAAATAATTCGGGACACGTGAATGGGGGGAAAATGGGTTCGCGCCGAAAGCTGTTTCTGATTTCGTCGGGAACAGCGCGGCCAACCGAGAAAAGAAAATGACGGAGATTAGACGCTGCCTGAATATGGGGCCAGTTTTAAGATCAGGTCCTCCGACTCCATAAATGTCTCCCACTTTTACAAAAATCACTGTGTTCAACACACTTGCAGTGACAACAATATCTCAAAATTTAGTGGGCCTGACGTTTCGATCCTAGCAGGACCTTTCTCAAAGGCAGGCAACAATATCTGCTTGATATTATAATAATTGTGTCGCCGAATTAGTTTTTTTTTTCGTTCTTCTCCGGAGGAGGAACTCTGTTTGAAACACCCCCCCCCCGCTAAGACCACCAACCTATTGGAAATCATAGCAGATCAATTCAGTCATCGATCAATCTTAAAAGATTGGGAGGAAGGACGAAAGAAAGAGAGGGATCCGCGTGAATCCAGCGGACCGTAACCCCCTAGCTAGCTAGGCCGGGGCCCAACGCTCGCCCAAGGACAATTAGTCTGTCGTTGATAACTTCGTACCTCATAAACGCGGTCGTCCATCAAACCGGATACGCCCCGCACCATAAAGACATTATTTCGGCTTGGCGGCGTCACAACAAAGGGACTACATCTCCGGGTCAACGTACCCTAACTTTTTAACCTGTAATTGGCAGGACGAAATCCCAGAGCCCCTGGCGCAATTTTCGCTCTCTCTCTCCCTCTTCTCTATATTTTCATTCCCCTAAATTAGAGCCAGACCAAATATTTGTTCGTTCCACCCTGCGCCCGGGGAATAGCTAGCTTGGCTTGTGAAATCATTCGGAACGATTTACGGCCGAAAACGGAGGGCAAAACAAATAAACAATTCCAGCTTTGTGTACCAAAAAAAGGTTCAAATGCCACCTGGGAGGCTGAGGCTGTTCAGCGGGTCGCCCGATACCCCGAGTATACTCCGGAGAGACTGCACAGATCCAGCCAACCGAGGAGTTTCTTGTTTTGGTGATTAGAATCGAATTTCGGCAGCCGAGACTATTCAAATGCACATAGTACATGTTTATGTGTTAATATCGCATGAATGTTTTGCTGTGTAAGAAAGAGACATACATACAGTCAGACAGACAGACAGACAAAGACAGAGACAGAGATAGGCAGATAGACAGACAGACAGAGACAGAGACAGAGACAGAGACAGAGACAGACAGACAGTTAGAGACAGAGATAGAGATAGACAGAGACAGACAGACAGAGAGACGGGTACACGGACAGAGAAGGAGAGCAGAGACAGTGAAACGAGGATAAGGAGAGCGAGACAGAGAGTCAGAGAGAGACAGGTATAGAGGAAAGGAACGGAGAGAGTGATTGAGTGAATGAGGGGGAGGGAAATAGAGAAGGAGGGAGGTGAGACAGAGAGAGTCAGAGAGAGAGGTAGGAGGAAAGGGACGGAGGGAGTGAACGAGGGGGGGGGAAATAGAGAAGGAGGGAGGGGAGACAGAGAGAGTCAGAGAGAGACAGGGAGAAGGAAAGGGACGGAGAGAGTGAACGAGGGGAGGGAAATAGAGAAGGAGGGAGGGGAGACAGAGGGAGTCAGAGAGAGACAGGTAGGAGGAAAGGGACGGAGAGAGTGAACGAGGGGAGGGAAATAGAGAAGGAGGGAGGGGAGACAGAGAGAGTCAGAGAGAGAGAGGTAGGAGGAAAGGGACGGAGAGAGTGAATGAGGGGAGGGAAATAGAGAAGGAGGGAGGGGAGACAGAGAGAGAGTCAGAGAGAGAGGTAGGAGGAAAGGGACGGAGAGAGTGAACTAAGGGAGGGAAATAGAGAAGGAGGGAGGGGAGACAGAGAGAGTCAGAGAGAGACAGGTAGGAGGAAAGGGACGGAGAGAGTGAATGAGGGGGAGGGAAATAGAGAAGGAGGGAGGGGAGACAGAGAGAGTCAGAGAGACAGGTAGGAGGAAAGGGACGGAGAGAGTGAACGAGGGGGAGGGAAATAGAGAAGGAGGGAGGGGAGACAGAGAGTCAGAGAGAGAGAGAGAGGTAGGAGGAAAGGGACGGAGAGAGTGAATGAGGGGGAGGGAAATAGAGAAGGAGGGAGGGGAGACAGAGAGAGTCAGAGAGAGGTAGGAGGAAAGGGACGGAGAGAGTGAATGAGGGGGAGGGAAATAGAGAAGGAGGGAGGGGAGACAGAGAGAGTCAGAGAGAGACAGGTAGGAGGAAAGGGACGGAGAGAGTGAATGAGGGGAGGGAAATAGAGAAGGAGGGAGGGGAGACAGAGAGAGTCAGAGAGAGAGAGGTAGGAGGAAAGGGACGGAGAGAGTGAATGAGGGGGAGGGAAATAGAGAAGGAGGGAGGGGAGACAGAGAGAGTCAGAGAGAGACAGGTAGGAGGAAAGGGACGGAGAGAGTGAATGAGGGGAGGGAAATAGAGAAGGAGGGAGGGGAGACAGAGAGAGTCAGAGAGACAGGTAGGAGGAAAGGGACGGAGAGAGTGAACGAGGGGGAGGGAAATAGAGAAGGAGGGAGGGGAGACAGAGAGAGTCAGAGAGAGAGGTAGGAGGAAAGGGACGGAGAGAGTGAATGAGGGGAGGGAAATAGAGAAGGAGGGAGGGGAGACATAGAGAGTCAGAGAGAGACAGGTAGGAGGAAAGGGACGGAGAGAGTGAACGAGGGGAGGGAAATAGAGAAGGAGGGAGGGGAGACAGAGAGAGTCAGAGAGAGACAGGTAGGAGGAAAGGGACGGAGAGAGTGAATGGTCGAGGGGGAGGGAAATAGAGAAGGAGGGAGGGGAGACAGAGAGAGTCAGAGAGAGAGACAGGTAGGAGGAAAGGGACGGAGAGAGTGAATGGTCGAGGAGGAGGGAAATAGAGAAGGAGGGAGGGGAGACAGAGAGTCAGAGAGGGACAGGTAGGAGGAAAGGGACGGAGAGAGTGAATGGTCGAGGGGGAGGGAAATAGAGAAGGAGGGAGGGGAGACAGAGAGAGTCAGAGAGGGACAGGTAGGAGGAAAGGGACGGAGATAGTGAACGAGGGGAGGGAAATAGAGAAGGAGGGAGGGGAGACAGAGAGAAGTAGAGCGAGACAAGGAATGAGATAAACGGAGGATGGAAGAGAAATGAGGAGAGGGGCGAGAGACGGGGAGAGACAGAGAAAGGGAGGGAGAGGGGTAGTAAGAGTTAGAGGAAGAGAGGGACAGAGATCGAGAGAAACAGAGAGACAGAGAAACGGAGAGAGAGAGAGAGAGAGAGAGAGAGAGAGAGAGAGAGAGAGCCAGTGAGAGAGACAGAGGAAAGGAGAGAATGGCTTGATGATGTCTTAAACAGCGAGGAGTGGTTATGAACTCTGACAAGACCGCCGGTCATCATCGATAATTTCTGTGACAGTCCGTCTCCCGTGGCACGTAACAAAACATGGCGTCACCTGTCTCTAATTCGGCCACACATCCTACCGAGACGCGGAACGCTCAGCAGGCCGCTTTCCCACAAAATAATAAAAAAAGAGGCATCGGTACAAAAACAGATGGTCAGATACCAACTCAGAAGAGAGAGAGAAAGAGAGAAAGACCAAAAAAATGGCAACGGTTTTGCTTGAGACAGTACTATATGGGTCCGCTTGATTGATCTGAGGAGGGAGGGGAGACAGAGAGAGTCAGAGAGAGACAGGTAGGAGGAAAGGGACGGAGAGAGTGAATGAGGGGAGGGAAATAGAGAAGGAGGGAGGGGAGACAGAGAGAGTCAGAGAGACAGGTAGGAGGAAAGGGACGGAGAGAGTGAACGAGGGGGAGGGAAATAGAGAAGGAGGGAGGGGAGACAGAGAGAGTCAGAGAGAGAGGTAGGAGGAAAGGGACGGAGAGAGTGAATGAGGGGAGGGAAATAGAGAAGGAGGGAGGGGAGACATAGAGAGTCAGAGAGAGACAGGTAGGAGGAAAGGGACGGAGAGAGTGAACGAGGGGAGGGAAATAGAGAAGGAGGGAGGGGAGACAGAGAGAGTCAGAGAGAGAGGTAGGAGGAAAGGGACGGAGAGAGTGAATGGTCGAGGGGGAGGGAAATGGAGAAGGAGGGAGGGGAGACAGAGGGAGTCAGAGAGAGACAGGTAGGAGGAAAGGGACGGAGAGAGTGAATGGTCGAGGGGGAGGGAAATAGAGAAGGAGGGAGGGGAGACAGAGAGAGTCAGAGAGAGACAGGTAGGAGGAAAGGGACGGAGAGAGTGAATGGTCGAGGGGGAGGGAAATAGAGAAGGAGGGAGGGGAGACAGAGAGAGTCAGAGAGGGACAGGTAGGAGGAAAGGGACGGAGATAGTGAACGAGGGGAGGGAAATAGAGAAGGAGGGAGGGGAGACAGAGAGAAGTAGAGCGAGACAAGGAATGAGATAAACGGAGGATGGAAGAGAAATGAGGAGAGGGGCGAGAGACGGGGAGAGACAGAGAAAGGGAGGGAGAGGGGTAGTAAGAGTTAGAGGAAGAGAGGGACAGAGATCGAGAGAAACAGAGAGACAGAGAAACGGAGAGAGAGAGAGAGAGAGAGAGAGAGAGAGAGAGAGAGAGAGAGAGCCAGTGAGAGAGACAGAGGAAAGGAGAGAATGGCTTGATGATGTCTTAAACAGCGAGGAGTGGTTATGAACTCTGACAAGACCGCCGGTCATCATCGATAATTTCTGTGACAGTCCGTCTCCCGTGGCACGTAACAAAACATGGCGTCACCTGTCTCTAATTCGGCCACACATCCTACCGAGACGCGGAACGCTCAGCAGGCCGCTTTCCCACAAAATAATAAAAAAAGAGGCATCGGTACAAAAACAGATGGTCAGATACCAACTCAGAAGAGAGAGAGAAAGAGAGAAAGACCAAAAAAATGGCAACGGTTTTGCTTGAGACAGTACTATATGGGTCCGCTTGATTGATCTGACAAGGGTTGCTCCGAGCGTCACCGACCCACTCAGTCTAGTTGAGTCGGTCCACGCTGTCGGCTCGGGGTCTTTACGGACTTCAGGGACCGGATGGGATGGACGAATCGATCCCGAGCGATCAAACAAACCGAGCAATTCCTTCCTCCATTGTACCGTATAAAATGATAATTATGCTCAGAACGTGACGCGACCCGAACAGCGTCAGAACGGGGCCAAGGTTTGGAAGATCAGAGGAACTGACTGTTGTTGTTGTTGTTGTGGGACTTACGGTACGAGCAGGCTAGCTTCAATCATAACAAGAGCGTGATGAGGCTAAAGCCGTATTTGCACAGGACTTAAGCTTGTCAAACTACCGAGGCCGAGTGGAAGAATGACAATATCCAAGTCCTGTGGAAACGCCGAATGTCTAAACCCGTTTCGATCCTAGGAGAAAGGTCCTGCTAAGATCGAAACGTCAGGCCCTCTAACTTTCGAGATTATGCATTGCAGGTCATTTTAGTCAGTGAGTAGTTGGCAACACTATTTTTGTATTTTCTTCAGTATTTCGTTCTGATATTTTTTTATTTTGATGTTATAGCCCTCTGTGAGCTGCTTTCAATTCGCTCTATCGAATATACGGAGCCCCAAAGGGACATTCATTTAAAACAAACTCTAAAACAAAAATAAATCCATTTGTTATTTTGTGTGCACGAAATCATTTCGAGCGCTGCAAATAATTATTTCGTGCGCTCGAAATCATTTTGAATTTCTAATTTGCTTTAGAGTTTATTTTCAACGAATGTCCTTTTAGGGGCTCCGTAAGAATTCTATTTAAGCAGTCAAACAAACCAGAAATTACTAATAATGACCAGAAATAATGAAAAGACATTATCCATGCCATATTTTCTATTACTGAAGCCAATCTGAGGATTCTGTTTTTAATTTCTCTCGATGGAAACCGCCTTGACCAAATTGACCGAAGTGTCAATCGTTAGAGTTAGGCCTATTATTTTTTTTTTTAGTGCGGTAACTAACAATGGTTGCCGTACGGATTCCGCGAAATCTATTGTCAAGAAACGCAGAAAGGACTGACTCAAAATGTGGGAAGGGAGGAGGGAGAAGGGGGCCGGGGGTGCATTCGAAGGACCCGCGTTGATCGAGACGATGGGTGTGTGATGACGGCATTGGACAATCCATGACTGACATTGACCGCTGTGCTGGCTCTCCCAGCGCGATGCTAAGCAATGGTCGGGGCCACTGGAACGGACAGCGCGGTCTAGATCTAGCGAGGAGGCGACATCTAGTCTGTGCTATACTGTACATCAAAACGCGTTCCCATTGTGGCTAAAGGCTTTTATCTGTGCCGTCAGAAAAGAACGAATAGATTTACAGAGCCCGCCCCCCCCCCTACCCCTGCAGATTTCAGGATGGTGGAGGGTGGGTGCATTGTGACAACAAAACTGACCCCTTTAAAAAAAAATCAGACATCCCCGTAGGCCATATCAGGCAGTCATGCAACTTCACCATCAGTAAAAAAATAAAATAAAAAAAAATCATTGGACTAAAGTGTTGTTATTTATGTTGCTACGATTATACTTCTATCAATTCAGTCACCTTTTTGTATGATAAAAAGGAGAGCAGTTTGTCCACTTTTATTAAGAGAAGCCCCCGGAGTAAGAGGTTTTACTGATATTTATCTTTGTCGATAGTGCCGGTATTCTATACTTACGAGGATTCAAGTTAAACTAGACAATGTCCGGGTGGTCGCTGTCAGGATAATTCTTTAAAGGACTCTCGATATTATATCCTGAATTTGCGTTACAATTTATTCTTCTCCGACTGCCAGATTACAATGAGCGGAGGCTGGGAGGTTTCGGGGATTGTTTTGTTGAATGCAGATGACCAATCGCTGACAGAACGATTTGGGGGTAGCGCATCAACCGGACTGTACCGGAGAAAAGGGCATTGTCTTGCTAACTTGACCAAGGTACAGTGCAAAACACAGGCAATACGGCATCATTATCTCACGGCTCCAAAATCTGATTCAAATTCGCGCAAGTGTGCCGAAGGATTTGGCAGGGTGACCTGACGAAAATTGCATTATCCATCAACCCGTTGTCGTCGATAACTATCTGTCCCACTTTTAAAGACCTCATTGGGCTGGGTGAGTGGGGGATCTAAGGCTCGCAGTTTGGAATCGCTCTCGGGAGGAACATCGGACGGTGCCTCCCATTCGGTCGAGCTGGGTCCTTCACTCGCCAGGACGATTGTCGGCCTGTATATATTGGCATCTCCGAGTAGCATTAGCCGGGCGGGATAATTCGTGGTACCCGCCTCAAAAGGAGGGACGCCCGAGACCACCCGAGAGGGGATCTGTATGTTGTAAAATATAGGACCTATACATGGGGGTTAGGCCAATGGCTGACTACCATAGGCAAGAGCCAGAATTTAAAGCCTCTTCGGAAAACATTAGTATACGATTATGAAGGGGGAAAAAGTAGATCTGGGGTAACTGAAACAGCACACGCCGAACCCGCTGTGTTTAATGCAGGGAAAACCACCAGAAAATGGTCACGGTATTGGCAGTTTTGCAAACACAACATTTAGTATACCTGTGCTTAACATCGTGCTATGATATGTACATAATCTAATCCTCTCCTAAGTTTGATTTAAACTCGTATCCGTGGTTTACTGCAGGTGTGATAAACATCAGTGGCAGTCTTACATTTTGGTGGCAGTACCGAGGAGAACCACTAGGCAGTGATTGAGGTTTTTTTTTGGTATATCCGTTAGGGGTGGGTCACTTTTCCTTATCTTCTTTTCTCATTTCATACCCTATACATGAGATGAGATCAGATGAGATCAGATCAAATGAGATCAGATCAGATCAGATCAGATGAGATCAGATGAGATCAGATGAGATCAGATGAGATCAGATCAAATGAGATCAGATGAGATGACCCAAACCGTGAATAATCGACGTTTTTATTTCTCTCGGCAAAAGAAAAAACTTTGACTGGACCGGAACTTGAACCCGAGACCTCTGGCGTTGTGTACCAGCGCTCATTTTATGATCGCTCAGTTGACCGGAAATTGGGCTAGAGCCTCAGTTCCCTTTTCTCAAGACTTTGAAAACGACAGGTCAGGTATAGTCCATCCTCTGCATGCTTCGCTCGCTTTCGTCGGCCGCTGCACTTCTGAGATGGGCCTCAGATCATTCAAACCCATGAGCCATCTCCGATCCCGTCACCGAATCCAATTGTAGATGGCAAGAAAAAAAAAGGAATCAATTGAATGGAGCGGAAGAGCCGTCTTCCGTGCATGAAATCCCCCCCCCCCTCCGAACGAAAGTGCACGATCGAGGGCCAGCAGAGGGTGGACACATTTCACACATGTTCCCCCCAGATGGACTCTCCGGCGGGACCCGGCCCACGAGATGTTCCGCAAGACCGGAAAGGTAATTAAGACCACGAGGTGGCGGGCAAGTGCACAGACTGGAAGGGGGACAAAATGAGTCAACGACATCAAATTAACGTGACGGTATGCGGGGGCAACTGGATCCAGCGTACCATGGAACATGAAAGCAACTCTGATCTATGATCCCCACCCCTTGCCACACATTCACAACCACCTTCTCTCTTTTCCCCGAGCCCTTCTACCCTCTAAGCCCCTAAGCCCCTACACACCATTGGTAAAGGTTTTAGAAACACTTCCATACTTTGTCTAATCCAGCATATGCATGAAATAACACACCTGTGAAAGTATCAACTCAATCTGTCAACCATGTCGCGAGAAAATCGTGAAAAACTGGCTCATTTTTTTTGTCAAACTTTGTCAGCTTCGAGGATCGTAAAATGCACCTAGCAGAATTTTCAATAGGTTTAACCCGGAAAATTGCGAATAAATCTCGAAACAGTCGTCGGTAATTGCGAATGGACCATTTCAGATGGGCTTTATGGGCTTTAAGGCAGGTAACCATGGGTTTTTTTCTTCAAAAGTGCTGTCGTTTTAAAACGACCCTTGGAAATTCATCCAAATTCCACTTTTCATGAAAATGGAAGCCTTTTAAGCTCTAAAACTTCACAGCGTGTCTGCTACTGGTATTTACTTCCACTTGAGTAAGTTACTTTAACAAAATTCTTGAGGTCGAAATTTGGAGTTGTGCAAAATGGTCTGTAGGGGCTTTGAGTGTTGCGAATAATTATATAGGACGCGTGAGACACACGTGGTTGGGTGGTTTAGATTCATTGAGTCTAATATCGAGGGAGAGAGGGAGGGAGGGAGGGAGGCACTAGGTATAGAGATGGTGAGAGAGGGGTGGAGAGAGAGAGAGTGATAAAGGGAGAGAGGGAGAGAGGGAAAGGCATATAACGAAAGGCGGAGAGAGAGAGATATAGAGGGGGAAAACAGAGAGGGGTTAGAGAGGGAGAGAGGTTGAGAGAGAGTGAACGGGAGAAAGAGAGGAAGTGAGGGAGAGGGGCGGGGAGAGAAAGGAAAAGAGAGGTTGAGAGCGAATGGGCTAGAGAGGGAAAGAGAAACGTTGGGAGAGACGGAGAGAGGAGAGGGGGAGGAGAGAGAGCAAGGGAGACAGAAAGGGTGATAAAGAGAAGAGGGAGAGAGAGAGAGAGTCGAGAGAGAGGAGAGAGAGAGAGAGAGAGAGAGAGAGAGAGAGAGAGAGGGGGGGGGGGAGAGATAGACGGAGAGAGTGTCCAACACCAGCAATCTGCTCCCCAAGTTCTCCTCAACTCAATCACCGTGTAATCGGCAGACAATGAAATTGATCCCAAAGGGATACACGAATGGATGACCAGGAAATGCGGCCAGGGAGGGTGATGTCAGTTTCAGTTTTTCGAGTCGGGACACGAAACGATGCGGGCGCAGAACGCACGGTACTAGAACGCTGCGCGAGAAGGACGCGCCGGTGCACTTTATATGAGATTTCAACCACGAGTGCTGCATGGCGATCATGACGGTGATGCATGCCTTAACATGCGAGAAATCCGCCATGAACGTCAGTTGTAATTAAACCAATACACTGGTTATTGGCGTCACCAATGAAGCCAGCATGGGGGTCGGAAAAAACGGGTGTGGCAGCTGCCTAATAATCACATGACAGCATGGACATGTGGCGCACAGACGCCGAAGGAAAACCGTAATTATTAAAACCGAGTCTGATTCAAGATAACCAGCTGTGCTTTCTGACCCTTAAAAATCAAACGGCAAGTCCTGGCACGACGAATGTTCGTGGTTTGTTCTTATTTTACAAGAAATGTGCGGACGGACGCACGCAGAATGCGGCGCTATGAACTACTGGTCAACTCTTGCCTTCATCAGCTGGCTCAAATTTCAACCGAACAAAACTTACTACTGGACGGATACAGTCTTATAGTCATATACCAATATTTGGTTTAAAGCTGCTTATATAGTTGAGGGGAATTCTCTTTGAAATTCTGGGTACGAGAAAAAAAACCAGCACTTTGTCACATTTTTTACCCAGCCACTGAAAGTTTTGTAAACAAAATTTAAGCAAAGACCATTTGAGCGGATCCGGACTTCTGGTTTAGCGTACTACCAGCGCTCTTACCACATGAGCTATCCAGCCCTTCCCAAAATAGTCAACTATAGGCCGAGTCTTTGCCGGGATGGAGGCGCCAGTCAGAAGCATGCAACCAATAACTGCCACATATCTCCAGGGATCAGGCCCCCATATTCACTTCAGACGAAAACTACACTTTGTTTTCAACCTGGCAACAGACGTTCGGAGGTCACACGACTAGTTCAGCTCGGGATCACACGAGTAGCTCAGCTCGGGGATCACACGACTAGTTCAGCTCGGGGAATCACACGACTAGTTCAGCTCGGGGATCACACGACTAGTTCAGCTGGGGGATCACACAACTAGTTCAGCTGGGGAATCACACGACTAGTTCAGCTTGGGGAATCACACGACTAGTTCAGCTCGGAGATCACACGACAGGTTAAGCTCGAGGATCACACAACTAGTTCAGCTGGGGGATCACACGACTAGTTCATCTCGGGGATCACACGACTAGTTCAGCTGGGGGATCACACGACTAGTTCAGCTGGGGGATCACACGACTAGTTCAGCTGGTGAATCACACGTCGACTAGTTCAGCTCGGGAATCACATGACTATTTCAGCTCGGGGATCACACGACTAGTTCAGCTCGGGGATCACAAGAAACTCGACTTAAGCGTCATTCAGGTGATCAGTGGCCCTTTGACACGAAATGGATCAACACATAATACCGCCCTCTATGTCTAGAAAAAACATTTAATTTCGTTTCCAAGGTTTGTCTCATGGCATGGTTGACGGGGGATATTTCAACATGTACACGTTGAGTTTGACAAAGTATGTAAGCGATTCTTTGACCTAAGCAAATGTCGTGACCCTATACCTTGACAGCGCGCAGAGTACTGAAGTTAAACTTTTGTTTCACTGGAGACAATTACAGATTTCTGTTTCTGAAGAGTGCCTCCCTCACCTCAACTCTTTCGCAATGGACACAGCCAAGCTCGTCAGACGAGAAAAAACGCATGCATGATTGGCAGCCGAGAAAGCACGTTGACTTATGGATCTGCCCATGGCAGGCCTTCGAAGCCCCGCCAGGGAATACACTGATCAGCCGAAACGACTCCCAATCGAAGTGAAAATCATGCACAGCTATAATCCATTTGACAGAAGTAGATCGACCCCCCCCCCGTACACCGAATGGCTTGTGGTGGAGTACAATCATTATGACGCAAAGAAGAAACATGACTGACCCGAAGTTGTTTGTTTCATGCCAAGTTCACGGAAACAACGCGAAGACATGGAATGGATGCAACATTGTACACATGTTATCATGGATTTTGACATGTATTTTTGTTTCTCTCGTGAGAACGCTGCGCGCTTCCTCCGGGAATGCCTCGAACCCTGACCTCCATCGCCTGGGCTGATACATACCTGAAGACATTGGCCGATCTGTAAATCACCCATCATCGCAGGTATTTGGGTCATACATGCGCCGCATTCATTTTGTGCGTGTGCTTTCGAAGGTACTGCGTGTGGCTATAGTTCTGCCGTCCACGGTACACAGTGGGTGAGTGGGGCATGGTACCAACATGCCAACAGCTCCTGATGTCCTCCACTCCCCTACCCTACCCTCCCCTCCCCCTCCCCTCCCCTCCCCTGATGACGCTCCCCCATCTCTGCCATGACAGCCAAACCAGCCCCAGGCCGCCTGGAATCCAGGCAGGGCTTCCTCGCCTGCAGCCCATGCCACTGTCACAACCGCCTCAGACAGCGAGACTCTATAGGACTGTGGGAGGAACAACGAACTGGCAAACGGCACCTAGCAAAGCTGCCAATCCTGACCAATGAACAACTATAGCACCTGGCCACGAATCAGAATGAAAGTCCCTCAAAAGACCCCGCACGGCCGGGTATATGGGCTGCAGCAAAACACATTGAGTCAATGGGGCTATGCTCAGATGCAGCAGATACAGCCTGTGGACGCGGGACCTCAGAGAAGGGTCCAATTTCATAGAGCCGCTTAAGCGTGAAAATGTGCTCAGCAGGAAAAGGTCTTCCTCGTGTAAGCAGGAATACAAACTGCACTGCGATGTGATGCCAATTGCTTTAGACTTGTAGTCCACTCTTCTTTGCTTAGCATGAAACAAAAGCGAAGTTTGGGTTGGCAAGGGGATCCTGTGGCTCATGAGTTTTTGCGCTTAAGCACATTTTGGCGCTTAAGCGGCTCTATGAAATTGGCCCCAGATCAAGCAAGACCTACGGTACTGAAATGCTGCACTTATTGAAAAATAAGTGCAGCCTGGAATACTATGCAACTGCTACAATGAGAAGGCTCCTCGCTGTGCAAGAGCCTGAGCCTGTATGGCCAAACATTATGACCTAGTTCATGCATGACGGACACGACAGGAGAAGACTGCTGATGGAAGTAGCGACATACAATACAATGCAAAATGATCCCCGCTTGGGGGATGCACACCGCTTACACGAACTTCCGCCCTCCTCTCCCGCGCCCGGTGTCATGCCAAATAGTGTCCCCTGCCAAATAGTGTCCACTCATTAGCATACTGATCGCTGATTGGTCCAATACGTATGACATTCAACCACCGTGGTTGGGGTATGGTTGCGCACTATACACACGCATTGTGTATGGTTGCTGGCCTAACACACGCAACGTTGGGCACTTTGGTACCGTTGGACCCTAACTGTAACCGTAACGCTAACCCTAACCCAAACAACCCTAATCCTAACCCTAACCCTAATCCCAATCCTAATTCTAATCCAAACCCTAACCCTAACGACCCTAATCCTAGTCCTAACGCTAACCAATCAGCGATCAGTATGCTAATGAGCGGACAGTATTTGGCAGGGACACTTTTTGGCAGGAACACCGGCATCTGGCGTCCGTACTCCGATGCGTTCCGAGTTGCGTGAATCGCGGACTGCCTTCATAAAAGCAACCGCGTCATGGCCGGCCCCGGACTCGCTCGGAGACCTATCCGCTCTGCCCGTCCCCTACTGTCTTCGCGGCCCATGCACGGTCTGACATCTCAATCTACTCTGGGCCCCGCCTTCTGTTGTTGACGCGGTACCCCCGTCCCTCGCTCCTCCCCCTCCCCCTCCCCCACCGACATCGGGAGTGTCAATCCCAATCCCCGTACCCCATGCAGCTAGCCTTCCATTCCTCCCCCTCCCCCTCCCCCCACCTGAGCAGACAGGCGCTCCGAGGGGACGCGCTCGCGGTGGCTTCGGGGCTGCGCAGGTGGGTCGAATGTCCTGTTTTTCGGTGGAGGAGCAGCAGCGCGCGGAAACCCACCCGTACCTGTAACACTATAAATCTGAAAAAACCCACCTGCCACTAGAGAGATTGCAACTGCAATCCGATGTTGCTCTTTCCGCACGGAAACGATTTAACGATTCTGTTCTCACAAACAAGCATTTTTGTTTCTTCTCCACTTGATCGGTCCGCTTCGTGACACAGAACCCCAAATCTTCGACTTGGAACACCACATCGTAGCGTACTTACCTGAGTCTTGCTCTAGGTTTGGACGCAAGCCAAGCCATGGACAGGCCTGCATGCTCTCCCCTGGCCTGCAGTAATAATACAAGAATGTGGCAAACTGATCACCAAATCTCGATGTCAAGCGAGAAAGAGAAAGAGACTATGATACTGACAATAAAACAAATATTACTAACTGAAAAGACTATCTTTTGAAATATATACAAAACCCACAGCAGACAGATATTAATGCACACACAATAAATCAATCATTGGTACGTTAATCCAGAGGTCTCGGGTTCAAGTCCCGGTCGAGTCAAAGTTTTATTTGCCAATTTGTCAATCAATCAATCATTATGTTTAAGAAATAGAAGCAAGAATACCGATAGAAGTCAGAAATGCTTCTTTTTAGAACTTGGACAAAAAGTGGTGTACACACAAAAATGTGGCAAACTGCTTTACCGACTAGAAATGACCAAAATGCAAATCTGAAAATAAAAGTATATAATTCTGCCTTTGAGAAACGTCGGTCCCTCTCACTTGTTAGACCCCCAACTCGTTCAGAATTACAATGCAATATACACACAGCTTAAGAGTGATATCATGAACGCCAACGAAGTACAGGACTAGCCTCTCAACCAAAGACAGGTGGAGAACTCCCATTCAAACGCCTGGCTTAGAAAACGATACAATGGAAGCGCAGTGGACACAAAGCACTTGGCACGGTCGAAAGTACGGGAATACTGGGACGTGCCAGGTATACGATGACAGAGTGCCACCGTCGACAAGTGTCAGTCCCTCCCGCACCGCACAGATCGGCTGCCTTGGTTTAAACGATGATAGGCCAACAGCGATGACAGACACTCAGAAGCAAATGATGGGGACCTGGTATATCATTGTTTGCTTCTTCGTCGGAATCGCAAGCATAATATCTCCCGCCGACGACATGCCGCAGATTCCCCCGCGAACAGACGGTTCTCAATCAATACAATCTGGATCGTTTCAGTTGAGTTGTAGCTTCAATTGTTCCCGTTTAGTTATATGCTGGTAGGTCTACAGACGTGACAGGAGACACGGCCAGTTAAACACACAGGCTCTAGATAAAGGGGGGAACGAGCCGATGGAATGAACAGTCCTTGCACGCTCCTGGGTATTCGAAGTGCTGTCTGAGTATCCCGGCTGCGTTCGGACGGCATTCTAAATATTTCATGTTTATCACGTCGAGCAAGGGCAAGACCTCATTTAATTACATTCACTTTCCTGGTACTGGGTAGACATTTGGACCGTGTGTCCCTTATAATAACACTGCAATTTGAGACGGATTCTTACTCATCACAATGTTCCCTCGTTGAGTTAATTCCAAATACCAGTTTCTTAAAATCCTTGTGGAGACCTTGGCCTACACACACAACCTTACACGCGTATACTTGTGGGGTATTCCCTTTGTTCTCGTGTACTAAAAAAACACTCCCAGAAAAGCCTAATTCAAAGCGCTCCCTTTCGAACCAGAATCACTTTCCTAGGCTGAAATTTCTAGCAAACGTCCCTTATATCAAATAGGCCTAGTTCTATTTGCGACGGATAAACATACCTCGGAAATTCCTCCTTTGTGAGATAATTCCAAATAACCAGTTTCGTGAAAACCTTATGGGGTACCAAAAATGTACCCCACAAGGAGCGGTCCCGTTGTTCTGAGTACCCACCCATTGTTCCGGTACCCCACAATCCACCTTACGTACACCCACCTTTATTACAAATTCCTTGAGGAGACCTATTCAACCAAGGTCTTCACAAGGCCTGCCCACACACACACACCCTCACACACAACCCTTTTCTAATAATCCCCCCCTGGTCCCTCGCATTCCACAGGAAAACAAGACAAAAAATATGAATTCTGACTTGTGAAGTCCAACAGTCTTTGACATTCGGCAACCTCGCAGTGATCCTTGAAAAAAAAGCCACTTATTCCCCCTCCTCGTCCCCCTCTCCCTCCTCCCCCTCCCCTACATTCTTTCTTCTCAACCCAGGGCTTTTGCGTGGTATTTTGTGGTCTCCTTCTAGGCGAGAGCTGAAAGGGCGGGTACCATCTCGGGAGGTGTTTTTTTTTTTGGCAGGGAGGTGGTTGAAGGGGTAATCGGAATCCTCATGTGGTCGAAAGCGCAGCTGCAACACTCGCGGTCCAGTCCCAAAAGTGCGTTAAATCACGCTGTGCAAGTTACCTTGGCCCCATTTTTTTTTTTATATCAAAAATATCAAGAACAACCCCCCCCCAAAAAAAAACCCACCACAGACAAATACCAACCCCGTTTTTATTTTATCGTTTCCGAAAATGGACTTGACCGCGGCAAACAAAAGTTGCGGCACCGATATTCGATGGAGGCGTACGAATGACTTGATTGGGATCATTTGTTTCCAATCCACAGCTGGCTTGTCGATGTAACAAGACGCAGGTGTTGGGCGGTACAGATCGCTACGCATCCCTCTCCGAGCACATGTCAGTATCAATCTGGGGGAAATATAAGCGGCTGAATTCACTCTTTATTTTGTTTTCACATTTTTCGGGGGGGGGGGGGTTGGGGAGAGGGGGCAGGGGCGAGTGGAGAGAAATAGAAGTAATGCAGACCGCACACGACGTTAGGGAATGTTGATATGTTAAGCAGAGTTGACGGTCCTAGGCCATATTAAATCGGTCACATTTACAATCATGATCTTACATTTTTGCGGGGGCACGGGGATGTGAATGTGTCACCTTATAGTTTCTTCATTTTTATCATTGAGTAAGAGATTCCGATACAAGCAGGACCTTCCTGGCTACGATTGGAACGCCAGGCACTTATTCGTCAGGACCGCGGCAATTAAATCAACCTATAGTGTATCGGGTTACTTGATATACCATACCGGAAGTCAATATCAGCTATCAGTCTCAGCCTTGTATGTCTGCCAGCTTTTGTCCTCTCGTATCCTATCGCCTCTTCGCATTAATATCTGTTTGTGTCGATTTCGGGCATTTTAGTCGGTAAGAAGTTTGCAACATTCTTGCCAACTGTAAAATAAGACTTAAGTCTTTGCATGGTGGGTGAGACAATGCAGGGGGGTTTGCGGTGACCGTAAACCATCCAACGTTCTTGAATATTACTCGAAATCTTGAGAAAAATGCAAACATGTTGCAAATAGCTTACTGATTAAAATGACCACTATGTAAATCTCCAGAGGTAGGAGTGGCCGACGTTTCGATCGCAGCGGTACCACAATGCCCTTCAGCCTACAAGAAAGGTCCCGCTGGGATCGAAACGTCAGGCCCTCAAAAATCTAGTCGAAATATTGTTCTTTAAAAATCTCACCTTGCCTTTGAGAAAAGGTTCTGCCAGGATCGATTGAAACGTCAGGCCCTCTAACATTTTGAGATTCATTGTATTGCAGGTCATTTTAGTCGGTGAGCAGTTTGCAACAGTTGTTTGTATTCAATCTCACCGTGAGCGAGGGCGGGATTCGTGGGCGGGGGCTGATGAGCGATCCATCGATCAGGAGAACGAGGTTGACTCAAGCGTGACATAATGGGCGTGGTAACGGGAGATTGAGGTGACGTGATTAGCCTGGGGAGGGGGGGGGGCAGAGGTACCGCTCCATCCCCACCCCCAGGCACGCCAGACAAACATGTTTGCGACGAGGAGCGCTTAAACGGGATCTATATAGGGCGGCCGCGAGTTTTTGTTTTTACACAATGGCTGCTGAACGATTGTCTCTCGCCACAGGAATCTCCAAGACTTGGAGGTTTGTGTGGGGGAATTTCAATGTGTGAAATATTCCCGGTAAACGCCATACGCCATCTCGTAAGGTGGTACTGCTGTGAACAGTTCACTCTGCATCACTATTCCCTTCGAAAGAATTGATCTACAGGGTGTCACCGTAAACCGTTTTATATTATAAACAAAAAACTGTTGCAAACTGCTCATTGACTTAAGGGACCTGCAATACATAAATCTCAAAAGTTAGAGGGCCTGACGTTTCGATCCTAGCAGGACCGTTGCAAAGGCAAAGTGACAAGGACATTCACAAACAGTCAGGGGAAGGAAAGCCCTTACACAAATGACAGAGGAAGGACAAAAAGGGAAGGGAGTGGGATGCAGATGTACACCAGGGGACACATTCTGTGCAAGAAGAATCGCGTGCCCCTAAAAGGTTTTCGCTTTGTGCAAGGCAAAAGTTCGTGGTCATTTTCGGCACAAGGCGGACTCGTGCGTGGGTACCGTTGCTGAAATCACGGGCAGATGAACGCTCAATGTGGACGCTTGCGCAGATGGCCCGATGCGTCGATGTCACCGTTGTAGAACCACCTAGAGTGCAAAGTGATTAAAGCTCCCTTATAGTTTGTGTTTTAAGTGAACGCTGTACTTTAGCCGAATATACTTTTCATACGGTATTTCACACGGCGTCACAGCAAACCTTTCACTTGGCACTTCCACCGCGAAAACCTTCAAGTCTTAGTTATCTATATAGCCCCCATCTCATCTAACCACGGGCCAGATGGATCCAAGGTTCAATTTGATGAAGCTGCTTAAGCGCCGGAAAATCTGCTCAGCACGATCATCCTTCCTCTGTCAAAACCAGATCGCAAACCAAGGTCCAAAATGATGTTATAGCTGAGTTAGTGACTTGGATACTGATATTAGGTGCTGCGCATGGATTTACAGAACACATTGCACTTTTGGCGGCAACCTGATTTTTTTATCAAGAATTTTTTTTTCCTGCGTCAGCAAATGTTGGTGCTTACATAAGCGGCTCTATGAAAGTGCCCCCCAGATGATTCGGCCCCGATGCAGGAGCCCATTCCTTACAGCTGCTTACTGCCTGAACGTGTAAATCTTCTTGAGTACGAAGCGTCCATCAGCCGGGAAGGATCGTGCAGCCTTTCTACACGATGAGCTTCTTCCGAACCACCAGAAGCAAATGGATCTTTATAATCATTTGATACGGCATAGGCAGCTATGAGACCCAAAGACCACGGTCCAATTTCATGGAGCGTTGTATAGTATCGAAATCTGCTAAGCATGCAAATGTATCCCTAGTTGCAATACGATTATAAACCACACTGGCGATGTGAAGCCAATTGCGTTAGTTTAAACTATAGAAGGGATTGCGGTGACACCATGTATATAATAAGGTCTCTTAGAGGAGAGGTGTGGTTCTGAAAAGAACCCGAGTGGTAACTCGACGTTCCGGCCGGTATATAGAGCATAAACCGGCCGAAATGTCATCGGGAGTTCTCCCGTCGAATCCACGGATTGACGAGTCAATCCGTGGATTGACGAGTCAATCCGTGGATTGACCCAAACCCCGACAGCACTGCACTGCGACTTTCACTCCGCGTCCGTGACCCCATGCAAGGGCCGGGGTCTCACAGTGACACACGCGTCGGACGGCGTCGCTGAAACTACCGCATGGAGATTGAATAGCGAGGGCAAATATTATTAGCTTTAAATGCAAATTTGTGGCCGAAAAATAATAAAAACATTTAACTGCGGTCCCATTCTCTGTAGTGACACAAGCAAGGTCTTAGGGAGGGTGAAGGGTGGAGGTAGGTCGGGAATTCTTTTAAGAGGGGGGACCTCGCATTGTTTTGGGTTGTGATAAAAGATCTGGGGAATTCCACGAGCCCCTCCCACCGCAGAAACGCCCGTTTGAAAAAGAACATTCCACAGTTCATTTCCGCCGGGGTTTTTTTTACGACAAGGCTGACCACAACAGTCAAGTGAAAAACATTTCTGAAGCTCTTGCGTCCTCTCCCAGGGTGCGCCAACTTTGGCTATACGCGGAATTAACGCGTGTAAGGTTTGGCTTGACAGGTAAAGGTCAAAAGATTGCGACAGTTTGTGTGTTAAACCATTTAACATCCTCAAAAGCAATCCTGCGAAGGTTTTAGCTCAAATGGTTATCTGAGAAAGTAGAGATAAAAAACCGTCACGGCTTTTGCACCATTCTGTAGTGTAAGAAAAAGCTTATTATTTGCTAGTAATAAACTATTTATAGATGTTTGAGTGAAGATTAGTCCATTGTTCCGGCTCGACTTTTTGACCCCGAGGTTACATTTTTTCAGGACATATCGTAAGCCGTTCCGGACTGGACTTTTTTGGAAGATCATACGGAGACGATTGTAAATATTATCGCAGTGGCTGTTGTTACGGCAGTCGTCCGTGTGGTTCCCTGACTTCACAGTATTTGTCAGGATGTTTAGCTCTTGGAACAAGACTATCAGCTATTAGACTGGTTCAACCAGCCTGCAATGCTGACGAAATACAATCAAGTCAGGGAACCACACGGACGACTGCCGTAACAACAGCCGCTGCGAAATATTATAGCCAAATGTAACCACTGTCCGCAGTTGGACTTTCGACACGGGAACATTTATTTTTACGGAGACCGTGGTAGAAGTAACCGAGCCTGGCAGTGTGATGACTCAAAACACTTCAAAACGAGCGCGTGGTGGCGCGGCCTGTACATCATGATCTCTCTCCCCGGCCGGCCGGATGCGAGACCTGATGTATGTACGCTTCCCCGCCTGCCGCTTGTATCAACGCGCTCTGCAGTGACCTGTAATCGATTTTACCAAACTCATCTTAAAGCCTCTACACAACATTGGTCGAGGTCAAAGAATAGCATCCATACGTTGTCTGATCCAACATATGCATGAAATAGCACACCTGTGAAAATTTCAGCTCAATCCGCCAACCGAGTCTCGAGAAATCGCTTCATTTGTTTCGCGAAAATGCTGCATTCAAAGCCGTACTGTTTCGAAAAATAGTTTAGATCTCGGTGAGACGTAAACTATTTCTTTTACTCATTTCTCCCAAAATACAACGTTTAAGGCAGAAATATTTCAGCGAGAGGTTTCTACTAAAACCATCTTCAAAATGTATAAGTTTCATGAAAAATCTGTGAACATTTCTGTTTTTCGATCTTACCAATGTTGTGTAGGGGCTTAAACATACGATCAATCGCAAGACGATTAGCGCCTGGTCAGAACTACTGTGTTGAAGAATATACTAGTCTCTTAATTTATACGTCCTTTGATTCCTATTCCCCACACTGATCACTGAATGGTAGCTCAACGCGTGTTATGAAATGAAGTGCGATGTCTCTGGATCGGTGGATGTTGGATGGGCTTTGTGGCTTTTGGTGTGCTTTTCCAGTGCCTTCTGGGGACCTAGTCCAATAGGTTGAATAGGTCTCCACAGGGAAATCGTAAAGGTGCATAGGTCTACACAAGATTTTCACGAAACTGGTATTTAGAAACATGAAATTTGAGATGGGTAAGAATCCCTCGGAAATTGAAGAGTTACGTAATAAGGGACAGGACATACGGTCAAAATGTCTATCCAGGAAATCGAATATGGTTGAAATGGGAGCCTTTTTAAAACATCGTTTCTCACTCGGTTGTATACTGCACGATAACAAAGCAATGTCTTCACGAGAATACAGAAATATATGGGTCTACAACGCCTGGTGGTATGGGCTCGACCATGGAGCTCCATGGCTCGACCGACCAACCCACGGTTCTGGCGACTGTCATGTACAGTACTCTGAATCTGATGAGTAACTTGGTTTTCATTCGCAGCATGTGCAGCAGTATGTATTATATCCTCATGGGAACGCCGACATACCGCGGAGAATGCAACGATAATCCTCCATGTCCGAGAGGATTAAGCGTGTCCATCAGTCACTTCTGACTCATTCAGTTTATTCGACCCTGAATCAATATCAGGAATTCCGTACATCGCGGGACTCGAGCCTCTGAGGCCCACGCTAACACCCGGTATTTCTCACCCACCATTTTCCGGGTGTTCCGGGTGATCCGGGTTAGACCGGACGTGCGGAATGAGTCGGGTCACGTTGCAGGTCAACGCTAGGAATTGTGGGGAATATTTCGCGATGTAAACGAGCAAGATGACGCGAGTATCAAAAGCAGACTTGGTCAGTTTGCTGTCAACTTTCATCTTGCTTTACAATCCAACACGGCACACAATCCGTTGAGAATCACCAAATACCAAATCACCGAATCATTTCCGGTACACCCGGCGAACCAGCAACCGAGTGTGTTTCTACTGCGAGTGTGACCCGGAGACACCCGGCAAGATCGACCTCAATAGGTGGTTGCTGGGGAGCGTTGGGTTGCCGTTGGGTTGTTTCTACTGGACACTCCACCCTGAAACACCCGGCAACCTTCGTCGGTAGAAACACGCTGTATGTGTCGGACGCATAGCCGCCGCTCTGAGGATTTCGGGAACGTGCGATGTGCACAAGAAGCAGCGAGACCTCAGCGCGATCAAAGTTCGCCCTTCGGATTAAAGGGTCGGGGAGAAAGTATTCCCTCGGCAAGCCATATACATACCGTACCGGCGCAGACTAAACAAGGTCGTTTAAACACACATGCCGTTCTGGGCTGGAGAGAATGGCGGCGGTGACAGAAATTTGAAATAATGAGTCGAAAGGGCGGGTAATGTGGGCCTTAATAACCAACCCCCCGCCCTCCATTGCTCGTCGTGAATTGACCGATTGCGCCCTATAGGGCACGTGACCTATAGACCTTTTTTCGCCCACGTGACCAAACAAAAACACTGCCGCCACGTTAGACCGTTTTTTTACGGAAGGTGTACGCACGACCACATGGTACAACTGATGTTTACACTGTGCGCTGCCATTGTAAGGCGGTCCAGCATGACGTCACGTGAAAAAGGTCTATAGTGGGTATCAAACAACCAACCAACATGGCTGCCCCCATATCAAGGTGCCTAATATTGTAAAGTACCGGTACATGGTGATTGTTGCACTTGTTTGTTCTATAAAGGTTTTTTTTCGTTTTCGAAATCTACGAAGAACATTCTGGAGTTTGAACCCAAAACCTTACCGTAATACACACTATAGACCTTTTTTCACGTGACGTCATCATGCCGCCTTACAATGGCAGTGCACAGTGTAAACATCAGTTGTACCATGTGGTTGTGCGTACGCTTTCGTTCCGTTCTTTCCGTGTTTTGGTTTTAGGTGTTTTGGTCACGTGGATGAAAAAAGGGTCTATATAGGCTACGTCACGTGATGACGTCATCGCGCAATCTGTCTAATCATGAGGGTTGGTTTCGTTGGTATAAGCACATTCGCATGTATCGGCCAGGACACGATACGAACGTGCCGGGCGCGTATTGAGCTGCTCGAAGGAGCGGGGATCGGAGAAGAGGTGACCATTGGTCCAGTCGGAGCTCGACGGTCTGGAACAAATTAAAATCAAATTCTGAGAATTCACTTTGTCGAGTCATGTCAGGCAGACCCGAGACAAAGTCTGAGTCAGTATAGGCCCGAGATTGTATGACTTGTGACCCGGAGTCCAAGTCGAGTCCGACAACTTGGAACACAACAAGTCTGGTCCATTTCCCTCGGCGCCTCGATCCTGACCCATGCCCATGGCACGACTTCGCCGATAGTGTCGCCGACGACCGTCACCCGGCGATGAACCCGCCTGTCATCGGCGGGCTGACCCGCGCCGACCCGCTGACCCGATCCTCCGACGGGCGTTCCGCGGTCTAGACGCGCGGCCTTCTGTGCGCCGCAATCCGATCCGACGGGTCGGGCAAAACGAGACCCTCGTCCCCATAATACTCAGCGTCAAGGGAAGGGTTCGGTTTGGGAGAAACCTTTTGGGATTACAGTCTGGCGGCTATTTTAGGTGAGCAGCCAGCCAAGGCAAATGGGCCGGTGTCATTGCACCGTCCTTCCCGTCCGCCTGGCCGTCTGGTCATTCTGGTCGGCCTCCCGCGTGACTTGTTAAACCTTATTTCTATAGTCTGGGTTTTTTTTAGGGACAGGGAGGATTTGTCATTATTTTGGCCATGGCAGGTCATGCTGTACAGGATGTACCGTGCTACTGACGCCGTGCACCGCGAAGGACATCCCGGTTGTGCACACTGACGAACTGCCTCTGAAACCTATAAAAAGCTACTAAAACAATTGCCAACTTAATATCTATCATTGTAATCGTATTATAGCCATATTATGGCCTGACGCTTTTCCAGCACGGCATAGTTGAAGGTTTGCGGTGACACCATGTATATCTTCTCTTTCAAGAAGGAGCATGGCTCTGAAAAGAGCCGGTATTACTGAACGTTTCGGGTAGTGTGTACTCTGGCCGTTGTCAGAAGACTGCTGGATTCCAACTATCGCTGGTGTATATGCCTGATGAAAGCGCTGGGGCATTGAGAACAATAGGCTGATGTCTATGCGGAGTGCACAATCTCAAAATTGCGTGTATTACAGCAGTCGAGACCCAACGGTTCAAGAATCGAGACCGAGGACCTGAACGTCCGAGACCGAGGCCAGTACAAAGTGGTCCCGGGATTGAGACTGGTCTAGATCGATATCGATGTATCTGATGAATACGGTAAAAAAAAGATCGAGTTGCCAATCAGCAAATACCAAAAATATGGATACTAAAACAACAAATATCAATCTAGTAAGAACATTTATTTTCGGATAGATGTTTTTTCACCCCACAACTTTCAGTCGACATGTGCGCAGGAAAGGGCTGTGCGTGAAGGACTCCTATCCTCTATTCGTAGCGCGTCTCGTTTGCTTTCACCGTTCCCCGTGCACGTTGGGTACCGTTGCAGTGAGGGAGTTTGCAGAGAGCTCGTATTGGCGGCGATGGCTCCCCCAATAACAAGAAATAGCGGGTCCCCGGCGCGTCCGGGAGAGTGGAAAAACACAGCCGGGGTTCTCCCCATCCCCCCTCTTCCCTACCCCCCACCCCCACCTCCCCCCCCCCCATCTCGCCCCAACGAGCTATACGCTGGTAACAGACGACACGACCGCAGCACGCCACAGGTCATTCAGCAGTGCATCATCAGGCAAAATCCCAAGAAAACTGCTCTCCCTCTCTCCTCTCGCCCAAAACACCCCGCCCTCTCCCCCTATCAGTTCCCCTCCCCTCCCCTCAAATGGACCCTTTTTGTTCGGCAACCCATTCCCCGAACCCGTACCCGTGGCTCTGGAGAACGGCAGGTGAAACAACACCGACTCCTGGAAGAATAACAGTTCGGCAGACGGGGATGAGGGTTGGGGCGGTGGGTGGATACGATCCCGACATTAGGACCTTTCTTGTTCTGGGTGCTACGTCAATTCATTCTGTAGGGTGCAAGTTGGTTGGGGAGTTGACGACATTCTAGATTATTAGGTCATGGGCAGAATATACATATTCATATATTTGTCTGGACCGCGACATTTTTCTCTGAGGGGGATTGACAACAATTGGATAATGTAAGAGAGGGGGAGAAAGGGAAGGGAGAAGAAGAAAAGAAGGGAGGAGAGGTGTGGGTGAGAGAGATGGGAGAGGGAGATGGGAAAGGGATATAAGAAAGAGGAGAAAGAGGTAGATCGAGGAAAGAGGGAGAGAGATGAGGGAGAGAGAGAGAGGAGAGAGGGATAGAGAGATGAGAGAGGGAGAGAGATGAGGGAGAGAGGGAGATAGATGAGGGAGAGAGGGAGAAAGAACATATAGGAAGTTAGAGATAGGGACTGGGAGGAGTGGGAGAATGAAAAGTAGAAAAGGGAGGGAGACAGGGAAGGGGGGACAAGGAAGAGGGGAGGAGAGATGTGGGGTGAGAGCGAAAAAGGGAGAGGGAGGAGAAAGGGATAGAGTGAGGAGAGAGGGAGAAAGATGAAGGAGAGAGAGAGGAAAAATAGAGAGGTAGAGATAGGGGAGGGAGGAGAGGAAGAAGGAAAACTACAGAGGAGGGAGGAAGGCAGTAAAGGGGGGGGGCAAGGGGAGACAGAGTCAGAGAGACAGACGAGAGGGGGAGAGAGTTATAGGAGAGAGCGAGCCAAAGAGAAGACGCTCTTTAAGCGGAATGTTTGTGGTTTTGCTGGAATCTTGTGGTCCAAAGCCATCAATTCACCATGCTTCCTCCGATGAGCGTTGCCTCTCTTGCGAAATTCCATTGAGCGGTGATTTAGCGGCGGGAAGGAAGTCTTTAGTGGGGGGAAACAAGAAGAGCTGCACGGGGAGGACAAATAGGAGAGATGTTTGAGCCCGTGTGTCTGTCAGCGGTGCGCGACAACAGGATCGGGCGTTTGCTCGGTGAAGGTTCGACGAGCTGATCGCATCACGATCCATCCGCACGCTGTTTGGCAACGCTGGATGTCTCCGAGTCGCCGCATGAACATCGTTTTTCATCCTTTATATAATCGTTTATTTGATAAACGTTGTGATAATTGTAATGATATTTTCTTAATTGTCTTACCTTCCAGTCTTCTACCAACAAATCAAGAAAGGGCAATCTGACGGGGAATCTTTTTTTAACAAATTTGAAAAATGATTTTGAAAAAGAAATACAAACAAAAAATTGGACTGGACAGGGATTTGACCCCGAGAACTATGGTTTGGCGCATCGGAGCTCCTACCATCTGAGCTATTGTATGCACTACCTCAAACCTTGTAAAGCCCTACCTCTCTTGGTTACAGTTTGTAATGTTCAATACGTTGTCGAAACAAACAAAACAAACCCGGTCATAGACCGTGTAAATTGGGCACCCCTGTCGTGTGTCATTTCAATTTCCCGAATCATTCTATTTCGGTTATAATTTCATGAGTGCACTGGGCATAGAATTATTATTGGCCATCGTGGCGATGCTGTCCGCCTAAGTCGGGAGAAATTCGTATCGGAGCGAGAACATTATTTAGTTTAAAGCCCCTACACAACATTGGTCAAGGTCAAAGAATAGCATCCAGACGTTGCCTGATCCAACATATGCATGAAATAGCACACCTGTAAAAATTTCAGCTCAATCCGCCAACCGAGTCTCGAGAAAATCGTGAAAACCGCTTCATTTGTTTCGCGAAAATGCAGCATTCAACGCCGTACTGTTCTGAAAAAAAGTTTAGATCTCGGTGAGACGTACACTATTTCTTTTACTCATTTCTCCCAAAATACAACATTTTAGGCAGAAATATTTCAGTGAGAGGTTTCTACTATAACCATCTTCAAACTGTATAAGTTTCATGTAAATCTGTGAACATTTCTGTTTTTCGATCTTACCAATGTTGTGTAGGGGCTTAAAGCAGAGATGACACGGTTTAACCAATTGTAATCCGGCACAGCATAATGAGGAATAACCCCCACTTTTGAGATTTTGAGATTTTCTAATGATGTGAAAGAGTATACCATTAGCTTTCGAATGATATCAAATTTATTTCGGTATGAACTTTGTTGTAAATAGTACAAGGGGACTTCGCTCGTTCATTTGTCACCAGACACAATATAGCAGCACCAGTCTAACTCCTCGAAAGCGGCCATTCAAAAAGGCAGGATCTTTATATTTTCATGAAAACAGTAAACAAACACTCACCCGCAATCCTTGGTTTTTTTTTAACATTTAGAGATGGATTTCGGAAAAATCCTTTGGACATAATATCCTCCAATACATTAACTTTCCGAAAAAAAATGGATTAATTAATCGAATTGAGAAGATACTTTGACTTCAGGCGTTGTTTACTCGAAAAGTGTTTTGGTGGGATATTCCTCATGTCGCTGTGCCGGGTCACAATTAAAGAATAAAAACCTACTGAACGCCAACATTGTTTGGTATAACTACTGGCGCTACTCATGCTTTCATTTGAGATAATCCATTGCTAAACATTGCACCGCGAAAAAGATTAAGAAAGAAATTAAGATAAGCATCATTTAATACTGTTTTTCATATAGACCCGTGGATAGCTTCAAACGCAAAAGTAGGGCCTTGATGTCATAGAATAATCAATAAACACATGCGTTATTGCTGATCGGGAATTGTTTTGGAGGGTTAGCGTCTGCTTGACGCCGACAATGTTTTGTCAAAACTCCCTGCCTGTTTTTCACTCGAGTGTTTTCATTGGATCGATTTCACCCCGGCTACTTCCCCCCCGACGAATCTGGGATCGGAACAAGGACTGCCAAAGCTCACCAGGGACCCGACGCAGGTCACGGGATGCACCCCGTCCTTTCCCTCCTCTCGAGCACCCCCTTTTCCCTCCCATACGCGCCCCTTGAACCACCCTCCATGTGATCAGACAATATTTTGTGCGCTGCAGATTTGTGGGAACGTCTTCAAACGTGACGCCGGTCACGATACAATGGCGACGCGTATAGCGGTTCTAATGGCCGCCGCACACGATAGCTATCTGCTGAGCAAAAAGTCTCTCGTGACCGTTAGCTCAGCACGTAGCTCACTGTATGCGCTGAACTTTTGGTGAGATTTCTGCCTCAAGAGGCCGTGAGACCAATATCTATCCTGTTTGATTTTGGCAACCGCGTGAATAGGTCATGCGCTTTCATTGGCCAGTTGCTATGTTTTTTTTGCTCAGCACGTAGCTCAAGTCGCCGCACACGATGAGTTTTCATCTACGAGAGGCGAAAAAAATCAAACAGGATAGATATTGGTCTCATGGACTCTTCAGGCAGAAATCTCACTAAAATTTTCAGCGCACACGAGAACTACGTGCTGAGCTAACGACCTCGAGAGAATTTTTGCTCAGCAGATAGCTCTCGTGTGCGGCGGCCTTAACTAGCGGCGCTGTGAACCGTCTGTGCAGCTCCTCGGTATCAACACGCTCTTAAACGCCAACATGCTTCCCTATAGCTGCCTATTGCCGAACAGCGCGGACCAAGCGGACTCGCTGTGCGGCACGGGTACTACCTGACCAAAGTGTTGGAGGACTAGGGAGCATGTTGATACCGAAGAGCGTGTTGACACCGAGGACCTGCACAACCGTCTATATACCACACTTGAACGAGGATTAATAGGCCTATAATTCGTTTAGTCACGCAGGTCGAATCGGAGACCAGATCCGAGTCAGCAGGCCCGACCTGCATGACTGACTCGAGTCCCATTTGAGTCGTGGTTCCCGTGACTCGGCCTTGGACCTACTGACTCGGACTCAACTTGCATCACGTGTGAATCGATTAAGTGGTTTTTTTTTGCAACACTCGCACACGCTAAAGAGAGACTGCAATCGCTGTCTGTATTGAGTGCTTTGCCAGATTGACTGCTTAAAAAAAGGCAGTTCGGTCGGGATTCGGACCCGCGAATCCCGCTTTCTAGTGCAGACATCTTAACCACTTGACCACCGAGCTGGTCGAGGTCAAGTAGCGGATTCGAATAATGCATAGCGTCGGGTACCGCAGTGTATCATGGACATGATATGAAGTATGCGTGGAGAAGAATGTAATTCAACGAGGGGTTGTTCTACTCGACCTCTGCACAAGTAAAGCAGGAGTTGTGGATTCGAATCCCGCCCAAGCGGCCTGAATTTTTTTTTCAGCAGACGATCTGGAAATCTGGAAAAAACTGGCAAGCTGGAGCAGACAAATCCGGGCAAACCCTCGTTGAATTCGTGAGTATCCCATTGTTCCTTCGTAGAGGTGGAAGTGACTTGCAGGACCTGCGTGCAATGGCGTAACGGTCGTTCTCGGAACGTCCATCGTCGAGTATCGATACGCAGCCGGCGGGATTGTCGGTCGACCCCGGGGGTCTTGGAGCAACGAACACGTCGTGGCGATGTATGATAGCAGGCCCTATAGCGAGTCAATCCAGCGCGGCGGTTCGTGAATTAGGTGATTATGTGCATTTACAAGGAACAATGGAGTCTTCTGGGAAAAGCAACGTGGGCTATCCGGGACATTCGACGACAAATATAGAACACCAAAGTTAAGTTTCCACCTGTGGATGAGGTGCCGTGGACGGGAATGGGTGAAGAAAAAAAAAACACCTGAAAAGAAACCTGCTCCACATATTTTTGTAAAACCCTAGTCACACTATAGAGGCGGGGCGAACCAGAATGCCTTCGGGATGAAAATTCGCCCGATTTTCCGAAATATCTGAAATACAGTCTGAATTTTCTGACTAAATTCTGACAGCATTCTAAATTGCTTCCCCCTCCAACTTCGTCCCAGGGGGACAATACGCCGCCAGGAATGGCCAGGAATCATTCAAGGCTAGTTCGAAACACGTTCTACGTACATATATAAACAGGTATATTCACTGGCATGCATATGACACGATATTTGCGTCGAGGAGAATGTAACTCAATGAGGGTTTGCCCTGATGGACGTGTAATAAGCACATCGGTACCCGCCGCTATACAACAATATTCGAATCCGCCACACGACCTCGACCAGCTCGGTGTTCAAGTGGTCTAAAGACGTCTGCACTAGAAATCGGGAGTCGCGGGTTCGAATCCCGCCCTCTGAGCTGCCTGATTTTATTTGGTTTGTCACCAGGCATCAGGCGAAGCACTTCAGTGCTTATGACGTCGACCAGGGCAAACTCACACTGAACTATTCAAGCTGCCATTTTGGAAATTCTTCATTCCGGCCTGTTCTGCTTGATTCTATGCATAGTCCGAATAGGTGTGACGGAGCCCGCTGAGCATCACTCTGTTTGTTCCGTGGTCAAAACCGTTATACCAAAGACAAGTGGACTTTGGTGGCGGGTTCGGCGTTGCCTGACACAGTTTGCGAGTGGCCGTGGCCCAAATACCGTCCCGTTTGCGGGCTTGAAGGAATTCCCCTTTCGCATGTTTCCTGTAAAGAACGACTGCAACGCTTAACGGGGCAGGTATAACAGCCGTGCAGTTGGTCGTCTGCTCCATTGGTTTTTGGTGGAGACTCAAATATTATACACCTCTTGCTTTGGGCTATTATGTACCGCTTGGTATTCTTGGCGCACGAAAACACATTAAGTAGCGTTTGAACACGTACTAAATGGATCCGTATCGCAATTTGAATGAACTCACAGATTCAGACATGCTGTACTATCCCCAACGGTAATTTGCCCCACGTTAAGTTTAGTAGACGAAAAGATACGAAAGACTTTTGTGCACAGATGCAGGTAGCTGTTGTAGAAAAATATGATTTGTTTTACATTCCTGTCCCTTTGAGTTAGTTGTTGTGCGCTTATATTTAGAGGTGTTGTGAGTAAATCTGGTAATCACTCCATGATCAAAAAGTAAAAAAGCAAGGTATTCTACATCCCTGTTCTTTCTCATGGTATTTTATTTTTCAAACAAATAGGCCTAAAGGAAAAACTCGGACTGGGAACTTTATTGGGACAATATTTTGAAAAATGCCGAAGAAAGTATTCACTGGACCGGGAGTTGAACCCAAGACCTTTTAAGTGCCAGCGCTCTAACCATTGGAGCAATCCAGCACTTAGATGGTGGGCTCTCAAGGGGTGGGGCGCCAGTCAGAAGAATTCAACCATTAACTGTCGCATATCTCCAGGTAATTTTTTTTAATAGACTGTCAGATATTGCAAACTGAGAAAATAAGAAAATATGAGGAATAACATCTACTCAATAATGAGTGAATCTTGGGAAAGATTTGGCAAAAATGCCCCACCTTGGCTAGATATATTCGAGTGTCATTGTACGGTCTACAGCTATAATTCTATGTCTACGATGTTACCACATGTGTGGCTTCCAGTAACTCATTCAACCACGTGGTTGACAATCACTCGTGGAGACACGTTATCGAATAATTATGTGGTTTGCGTTAACTCGTGGAATTAAATCAATTTTCTCTTCTACTTTTTGGGGGGGTTTACCAATGACACAATTAATTCAGGGAGCAAAGATAAGACAAAGGGATATCTGTCTTCCTAAGGAAGAAACCCTGAACAAATAGGATATGAGGAAGGGCTGGGGGTGATTCAGTATATCCTCCGGCGGCAGACAGATCACGTGGTGCCCGTCTAAAACAACAATAGCCATGGGACGTGGACCTACACGTAGCTGCGGTTCTCGAAAGTAATGATAGCAAAAAGGGTGGAAAATCGGGTGATTAATCGATCTGTTTTTTTCGTCTTGAAGGAAGATTCATCAAATGAATTGTCAGTTGGGATCTGGGGGATATAAATTAAACGAACGCCTACCACTCACTTATTCTGCTTGTAGTTTGGCCCAAATCGGACCGTCCACTTGCTTTTTGTGACAAAAGTGGTGGTGAAATTTTCATGGAGCGAAGTAGCTCAAGCATACAGTTAACGCTTATCGTGACACAGAAATCCTGCACCGTTCATAGGAGTGGGCAAGTGCGGCTTTTCTGTCGTGCAAGGCTGCATTGTATAAAGTGTTGCTTGACAAGGAATTTCTGTGCCTATACGTTCCGTGACAGCCGAGAGCCCCGAGCGGTGAATATAGTACAATAATTGGTAGAGTTCAGTTTTCACGGAGAACGCGAACGACTCCATCAGGATACGAATGCCGAAACCAAAATAAAAAAATAATAAAAAAATCCACCCCGTGGATCCGTAAACCGTTCTTGCGCAAGTATTCGTCTCTGGCCAAGCCGCCCGTTTTTCAGGAAGTGCCCCAACTGTCAGTGACGAGTTCGTCGAGACATGATCGGACGAATTGCGGGAGACATTCTCCTCACTGTCGGACACTGTTTGGGGTTTCGCCGGAGATTTGGCGAACATCGCGTTCGACGTGAGGAGGTCGTGCCTAAAATGACGAAGCTTTTTTTTTTCTCGAGACATTATTTTTTTTCAAGAACAAATCTCGAGTAGATCACGACCGGGAATGCTGGAAACACTCGCATACGGGTTGTAACACATTCCTCATTGGAAATGTATTTTATTGCGGTCCATAACCGCTATCGCCAAGAGCCTATAGTCTCTTCCCGAAGCGGGAAAAAAAGGTGAGAAAACGATCTCCCGCCAAAAACACGCTTTGCCGCCCCACCCCGCCTCCATGCACACACTACGGTATCAACAGTGGACTTGTGCAGCAAGATGATCCGAGGTGGGCCACATTCGAGATACATATCTGCACGCGACCTGTCAGCACAGAGAGCCGAAGCAAAAGTCTCCTGTAACATCGGTATACAGCCGATTAACCGCATCCTCTGCCCCCTCCAAACACAAGCAAGGAGTAGAGCTGTATGGTGGATTGATTAAAGGATTATATTCATGTCAGATAATGTAGGTGTGAATGACCAAAGCCATACAGGTCAACCAATTCCCCTTAAGCTTTGGAATATTTAATTTACTTTTATTCTAATCAAAGTCTTTCTTTCATTTCAACTCTATTTCCATTTTTGCTTTATTATATGTCAAGTCAATTTTTATTGGTGATTTGAAGTTCATTTTAATTTCAGTCTGATCTGATGTATTTTCCCTTGATTTTGTTTTAGACCCCTTTGTTATTTTGTACTTATATTTGTGTTTGTGTTTTGCTTTATTTTTATTTTACATGGGGTCTGGTTATGGCCATTGCTAAACATTTTTTTTTTAATTTGTATATCAATGACAGTTCCAGAACAGCTTTTATTTGTCTTGACTGAATACTGAATAGAAAATACAAATTAACCTATTGATCAAATAACTTTCTCATTGCATTTTGTGTTCTTCAATCATGAAAGTGTGATGTTCTTA
Organism: Luidia sarsii; assembly: GCA_949987565.1. Lineage (NCBI taxonomy): Eukaryota > Metazoa > Echinodermata > Asteroidea > Paxillosida > Luidiidae > Luidia > Luidia sarsii. Next base: position 28,787,115 of record OX465101.1, on the reverse strand, counting down.
ACAATATTATGTGTGTGGTTGTCTTCATTTACTGGAATAAATTGGGGAAATGATTTGTGAACATGTTTTTTTTTAACGACTCCGCCCACGAAGCATAACACTACGCCGAGGTATGACTCTTAAATCAAGGCATTCACGCACGAGTCACAGTGAGTTTCCGTTACGTTATCGGTGAGAATTATCCCAATTGTTGGCAACGCCGACAAGGCGTGTGGCTGGTGGATGTAGCAAAATGTCCAAGGATGGAGTGAGCCTTCACCTTTTTCTAGTTGAACGGAAACTGCAGAAGATCTGGACGGCTGAAGTCGAGGTTACCAATGAAAATATTGGTCAGGGCCAAGTGAGTTTTCGGCCCTCTTTAGCGACCGCTTCGAGCCGTCATGCTTTGACGCGTAACCAGACGTCATTTGCGGTACCCGACTATCGAGAGGTTTTTCTGGGTTTTTTTCGCCTTTATTTACGTCATGAATAGCGCCCCCATTTGGAGATGCAGTGAAATAAAAAAAAAGGGGGGGATCAATTTTGGACGTCAAAGCACCACACTTATAACGTACCGGTACACCATAACCAGTAATTCTTCAAAATTACATTATTACACACCAATAAATGGATATTCAAAATAAAATACAATGCAAAAATTGTACACTGCATGGTCCCTTTAGCACAGAATTTTCAGGAATGTAGGAGGGCCCTGGATTTCCCATCCAAGCAGGAGCCCAGGAGGGCGGGATGGGGTCTCGCTCTCAGCTCTCTCTCTCTCTGTCTGTCTGTCTGTCTGTCTCTCTCTCTCTCAGCTCTCTCTCTCTCTCTCTCTCTCTCTCTCTCTCTCTCTCTCTCTCTATCTCTCTCTATCTCTCTCTCTCTCTCTCTCTCTCTCTCTCTCTGTGTCTCTCTCTGTCTCTCTCTGTCTCTCTCTGTCTCTCTCTATCTCTCTCTCTCTCTCTCTCTGTCTCTCTCTGTCTCTCTTTGTCTCTCTCTGTCTCTCTCTGTCTCTCTCTCTCTCTCTCTCTCTCTCTCTCTCCTCTCTCTCTCTCTCTCTCTCTCCCTCTCTCTCTCTCTCTCTCTCTCTGTCTCTCTCTGTCTCTCTTTGTCTCTCTGTCTCTCTCTCTCGCTCTCTCTCTCTCTCTCTCTCTCTCTCTCTCTCTCTCTCTCTCTCTCTCTCTCTCTCTCTCTCTCTCTCTCTCTCTCTCTCTCTCTCTCTCTCTCTCCCTCTCTCACTCTCGAAACACTGTGACCTTTCTGAAGAAAAAAAACCCAGACTGAATGGTTCTGAGGTCCAGGAATATGAACCAAAAAAATGCAGGTTCCTCAATAATTGTCGAATAAAACTATTCTATAGAACCGTATGTACCGTGTGATTGAAGGAGTGAAAACAAGTTTGCCGCCAACGGGGGATTTTAAAAGTAGTGTACACCATTTGTGAAGGTCAAAGAATCGCTTTCATACTTTGTCAAACTAAATGTGTACATAAGATAACACACCTGCTTAAGTTTAGGCTCAATCCGCCAGTAATGTCATGAGGAAAAACCGAGGAAACGAAGTTAAATGCTAGTTTTGTTTCAGACTTAGAGAGCGGTATTTGTGCAAGGAGCTCTTTGTCCCAACGTGGAGCGATCGTTGGCCTTTCAACAATTTTCCACTTTTCTCGAAAACGGTCTATAGATTTTCGAGCTAAAATATCACGCACAGAATGTGTGATAGATTACAAGCTCCCTGATGAGTAAGTAATTTCTCAAATTTGGAATGTCCGCAAATTGGGCATTTTGCAAAATAATGCTGCATCCTCCCTTTAAATTGAAGAACGGTTCCGATCGGAAATAATGACCTGTACATTAAGGCCAACGTAAGTATTGGTTGAACGTCCGGTTTTATTGGTGCAGCAATCAATCAATCTTTCTTTTTTCTTTCAAGAAAAGCGTCCCGGTAAAAGGACGTGTGTTATGCCGAGGACACCCGTGCTCGGGCCTATGTTTCGTGCCTTAACCATAAAGAAAACAAACAGTGTCTCGCCAAATCTGGGAGGAGGCGAAGTTGATCAATCAAAACGGTGCGGCTGGCATCGGGAAATAGCGCCTTAAAGATGCGCTGAAGAGGCAAAGCTTATTGCACATGCGGTGCCTCCGCACGTTACACCCGCAGGTGAGACGGCAGGCTGAGCGCCAGTGGACGTCTCGACTCACAAAAGTGACAAGGGACGATCTTTCGAGATTAATGGAACAATCTATATAGTGAGAAGCTATCTCGAAGGATCAAGGGATAAATCAACGTTCACACTTGAACTAATGGGCTTTCGTGTCGAAAGCTGCTGCGTCGGATCTGTCCGCGGCGGTGAACGAGTCATCGCTTAGCTCCCGTTTAGTGTCGCTCTTGATTAAGCCCCAATCAAAGTGCCACGGCCATTGGGGTTTGTTTTGTCCTGCACATGTCTGCCTGCCCAGCTTCTTCTCAGAGCAACCAATGCACCCAGCTGTATACAGAGCCTGACAGCACGGGATACCTATCTTTTATCTCTTTTTATCAGAGCCATTCTCTATCTCACAAGGGTTGATGCACACGGTGTCACTGTAAACTTTGTATACTTCCACCATGTAAACCTTCAGATCTCATATAAGATGCCTTTTAGGTGATGGGGACGAAAGATGATAAAAAACATAGAGAACGAAATTGTAAAACTTAAACTGATTTCTTTTTGTTTATAAAAGTGGATTGTGTAAAATGCCTTTAAACGAGGCAGCTGTGCTCTCGTAAGACCTGCTGCCCTATACCAACGGTGGCACCTTCACGGATTGCAAAACATGCTTCAGGTTCGTAATGTACACGACTTCTGCGTTTGAACCCCAACTCCCCCTGCACCCCCCCCCCCCCTCCCTTCCATCACACACCCATCTGGAGTCAGCGACTCTAACAACCTAACCAATAATGGATCGGACCATTACCTCCTTGATCAGACCATGCGACCACAACCCACAGGTCTCCCACGGCAGTTTTTTTTCTTTTATAATGTACCCCAGTCCAAAAGACGTGAGACTATGTTCATATATACATTAGTACTGCACTCTATACATGGTAACCTTATGGCCTAGCTCACAGGCCCTACACAACATTGGGAAGATCAGAAAACATCGACAACCACAGATTTCCTTCTAATTGACACAGTTTGCAGATGGTCGTGATGGAATCCTCATGGTGAAATCGTACGGTATGGGATACTGTACTTCTGGAAAAATCTTCACTCAAATATCGACAAAGAGTTTATTACTCGAGAGTAATGAACTATTTCTTACACCACAGAACGGTGCAAAAACTGCTCGGTGACAGTTTTTTGCCTATTTTTACTTTCTCAGATTTGAGCTAAAACCTTCGCAGGATTTCTTTTACGAAATGTTTGATGGTTTAGCACACAAACTGTGGCAATCTTTTGACCTTTACCAATGTCGTATAGGGCCTTTAAAATATGGCCAGAGCTCTAATGGAAAAGGGTCCGATTGTGTGTGCGATTCTTGAAGGATTGAGCATATTATTTGTTGTAGTTTATCACAATCACTATTTACCATGTTCTCTTATGTTGAATTTAACCGGTGAATGAATAATTACACACACAGCATTCGGGTGATAACTAGCCGTTGCTTTTACATTGTTTTGTTTTCTTCTTCCTCTTTAAATTTTTTTTTCTCATATAAGCCTATGCTTGTAATTTCTCTTTCTCACATTTTGCTTTATGTTAAATTTGAGAAGTTTGAAATTGCATTTCGGTCATGATTCAATACGGGGGTAAGCAGTCGGCGATATCCGTGTGTATGACTCCAAGCCTAGATTCCCGACTGCGTAAACGAGATGGGAGCTCATTCTTTGAAGCCCCTACACAACATTGGTCGAGGTCAAAGAATAGCATCCATACGTTGTCTGATCCAACATATGCATGAAATATCACTCCTGTGAACATTTCAGCTCAGGCCGCCAACCGAGTCTCGAGAAAATCGTGAACTTACTAGTAACAGCTTCATTTGTTTCGCGAAAATGCAGCATTCAACGCCGCACTGTTTCGAAAAATAGTTTAGATCTCGGTGTGACGTAAAGTATTTCTTTTACTCTTTTCTCCCAAAATACAACATTTTAGGCAGAAATATTTCAGTGCGAGGTTTCTACTATAACCATCTTCAAACTGTATAAGTTTCATGGAAATTTGTGACCATTTCTGTTTTTCGATCTTACCAATGTTGTGTAGGGGCTTTAAGGCAATACTCCCAGTAATTAATTCGCATGCCAGGTTAGAATATACGGCCTAGCATATCCGGAGCAGATTGACCGCGATTTAATGGCATTAAACCATTGCGATTAGTCGACTAATCGCGAGGAATCACACGGTAAGCCACAGACGACCATCCGGTTAACGGTTTGAGCTCGCACACATCCACATAATATACACAGCCATACACAACACAAAGCTCAGAACGGTAGCAAACTGTGTGGATTTCTTTTCACCGTTCGCAACATGAGATTAAGACTGGCCCGTTCTAAGCCGACTGGATTTGGTTTAACACGCGAGGCTTGTCAGGCAGTGCTACCGTGGGCCACTCCAGAGGGCCTATCTATTGCCTACATTCAGCCGAGTAATGACCGCCTTCCGCCCGCTCCACACCAACATAATAATAACCCGCTTGTCTGGAGCACTCAGCGTCCCATTGCAACGCCTGCACTCGACTAGCCGACATGTACGCGGACAAAATACTCATATTACGCACGTAGTCGTTCACACCTCGGAGGGTGTGACGAACAAGACCGGGGCGTGGTTGCACGTCTACGACCGTTTGATTTGATGTGGTTGTGGTTATCTGTTGGGACTGTATTATGCCAAGGGGCAGAGGTCGTCCGCACGATACGAGCCCATAATTACATCGAGACTCTTCCCGGCGTGCGAACAGTAAAATCATGAGGGGTCGGTTGCAATTAAGCAACGAGCACCACCGGTCGGGTACTGGTTTGCGCACATCCATTAGACGGCGGAATGACTTTACAATATGAAAAACAAAATCCATTTCAATTAAGAGTGAATGAAGCCGCGAGCGATGCTATGATACTTGCACATCTCATTGGGAGTACGGGCCTTTACGAAACACAATGGGATGAGGATCGAGCTCAGGCTTCGTCTCTATCTGACAAAAACCCTGAAAAACCAAGTTGTGGTTTGCAAGCTGAAGTTGAAGGTTTGTTGGATTGATAGGTATAGAGTACTCACCAAGAAACTGGGGCTAAACGCTTGTTGCTACAAGTTATGTGTGACAGTTTAACAGATAAGAGAAGTATGACCGAAGGCGAAGCCCCAGCCTATAAGCTTTCATTTCGTAAACAGCCTTATATGTAAAAACAAAAGCAAAAACAGGATAGCCAAGCATCGTCTATTTCCCCAAATTGTGAGCGCTGGTACCCTCCTCTGGTACCCAGCGTATTGGTCAGTTCGCCCTTCCTGCCAACCATCAGACGACCACGCGAGGAAAACCCGTCCAATGATTTGTGACCAAGTTGGGTGTGCAGACAACTGAATCGAGCTCCCATCAAACGCAGTTCAAGCACCCTCATTTTCGAAGCCAAATATTTCACACCCAAAAGTTTCTCAGTTCTTGTAGCTATACTGAAATTTGTGGTTTGGACCTTCATCTCTCAGATTCTTTGTGTGCATTGGCTGACTTATTTTTCGCTTAATTACCCTAGAAAAAACACCCCCAAAATGTGTAGCCATCAAAGCCGAATTTCTGTGACTAATTGGGATGGACCCCTCCACTTCTACAGCCAAACATGGCCATATTTAAAGCCATATAATTATGTTCTAAATTACACACGAAAGAGTAAAACCCAGGTTTTCCTAAGCTTCACTTAGGCCCATTCTACATCATATCAATAATTTGCCTACACACTTTATGATTCTGTGTGCTGCAAACTTTAGTGTGCTGCAACCTTTAGTGTGCTGCAACCTTTAGTGTGCTGCAACCTTTAGTGTGCTGCAACCTTTAGTGTGCTGCAACCTTTAGTGTGCTGCAACCTTTAGTGTGCTGCAACCTTTAGTGTGCTGCAACCTTTAGTGTGCTGCAACCTTTAGTGTGCTGCAACCTTTAGTGTGCTGCAACCTTTAGTGTGCTGCAACCTTAAGTGTGCAGGAGACCTGGGAAGGAGGCAGCACTGATCGGAGGGCCGCCGAAAAGCCCCTTTTGCTGCGGCGCGTACCGGCCAACGTTGGCTGTCACTCGCGGTGAGTGTTTGGGTCAGTCACCGTCTGCCACCAATTTGTTGTGTATAGCCACGAAGGAAGTCTCCCTTCCGCCATGTTGGTGTACCAACGTCATGACAAACTTGAGGTCTAAAAAAAAAAACCGGCGTCGACCAAAATGTTAACTCCACTGGCCTGGGTTGTCTTGTTCGTGCGTGCCGGTTAATTCATCTCGACGTGGAACGTGGGGGATTCCCGTCACAGTCAGACCCGCGCATTTTACTCAGGAATAAAATCTTCCGATCCGGATTGTGTTTGGATCAATCTCTGGGGAGATTATCCCTGATCTTTGAATGACGCGCGGGAAATCGTGGCTGGAATCCCCCCCGGGGTGCATGCAGCGAGGCGAGGCGCGATCCACAGCAGCAAGATCAGAAAAAGAAAATGCCAGAGCAATGCTTGGTAAACTGGCAATATAGCGGGGGGGGTATAAAAACAAATCGATTACTCTGATCCACATGCCAAGATGCCGCGGGGTTTGAATAGCTAGTTGCTTAGATTTCCTGCGTGAAGCCTATACAAAGCAGTGAGTGCGTAATTCACTAGAATGTTGCAAACTGCCAACTGACTCAGATGACCAATATGCAGACTGAGGACCGGGACCTTTGTCAAATGCTTTTTTTTTCGTCTACATCTCCCTTCAATTCGCACGTCCTTAGCAAAAAAATAACAACACGATATAGCATGAAGGTCCTACTTTGTGGAACTCGTTGTCTAAACATTTAAAATCATCTAAACATTTGTCAGTCTTCAAACGGAATCATAAGAGGACATTATCAAATAGGCCTAATTGTGATGACTATAGCGAAGCCATTCTTTTGAAAAAAAAACCCAAATGTTTAACATATCTTTTGACTTAAAAATATAAACTGGTAGGGCCCTACTTGGAGTTTTGTCTCTGTCTTAGTCTTACGTTTGTCTTTGTTCTGAATATTCGATTGTGTTAATAAGTGTTCTAATAATACTGTAATGATCCAGTATTTGTATGTACAAGGGCCCACATCTATAAGCGTTGCTTTATCTTAGGTGCCCTCAAAGGATATCGCATGGTTTTATGAATAGAAAAATCGTAATTATAATGTGAAACTGTGAAAAATAAAATGAATAAATGAATGAATGAATAAATGCAGAGTTCTGAATGCTGAAATTCAAGTATCAGGTTCATGAAAGCACAATGAGGTCCGTATCGTATGAGAGGTTCTCCTTGTTTACCACGAGACCGTAGCGAACTCTGGCCTCCACGGTGAGCAACTTCCCAAATGCACTACAGCCGTATAGCCTTGGCTGGCAAGAGTGGCGTTTGATACGGACTGGGGATGAGGAGAGAAATGGTTCAGGAGAAGGGGACACGACGCCATCACTATTATGGGCGTGATAGAGGAAGCGGACATTATTGGTTGGGCTTAATCCTGACCTTGGGATTCTCCCTCTCTCAACCTTGGTCAACATTCTCAGTGGTAACTCTTCGGTAGAGAAGAGTCAGCGGTAAACGTCGGGCACAGCTGCATGCACAATGTATTATATCTAATTACATTTGCCCCGGGGGCAAATGTATGACCTTAAAGGAAGGGTACACCACTGATTTTGCAGAGTGCTCAATTTCCGGACCAATTTGAGAAATTACTTACGCATCACTAAGTTTGTAATGGCATCAGGCTTTTCGTTTTAGCGATAGAAAAGAAAAAAAAGAATTTCAAACGATCACTCCTTGGAGCTACTGTTGGAACAAAGGGCTCCTTTTCACAAATACTGCCCTCTATGTGCTAGTAATTGCGTTTCAACGTTTTCTTCTCATAACATGGTTGGTGGATTGGGCCGAAACTTGTGTGTTATCTTATGGATAGGTTGAGTTTGGCAAAGTATGGAAGAAATTCTTTGACCTTCGGAAAACGGTGTGCCCCACCTTTAACATTACAGACTCTGTGCAAGGCATTTGCATGGTATCCTTCGGTAATGAAACGAAGAAGGACCGCCAAACAGTTCCATTATCGGCTGCGGGCACGCGCACAAGGTATTCCTCAATTCGCCTGAACGCGCAAATCCAATCTCCGTGCTGTGATAATTTTCGGGTAACTCTGAGGAGAACGACGGGCGCTTATAATCGAAACGGTCCGAGAGGACAGAGATACTGGCAAAACGGTCGCACGTCTTACAACACGGCGCCTACCCGCGAGTGCACGTCCCAGTACGAGCTCACGGCAGCATCGCTTACCTTTAAAGCTGAAGAGACACTTGGCCGCCCGAGCGTCATCGGCGGAAAATGCGGTGACAAATTATGGGGCAAATATGACCGGGTCAGTCGCTGTTAAAACGACATAAACAGTTGCCAGATTGGCGAGGGTTGCCATTTTTCGCTGGCCAGGCTCGAGAGGAATGTTGTTCGCGCTCGTCCGTGAGTGGGGTTTTAGGTTTTTTTTTCTGACTGGCTGCGGTGAAAAAGCAAAACGAAATGCTTGTGAATCCAAGAGGAAAACATTCCGTGCTCACCAAAATTAGTAATACCAAGGAAGTAAATACGCACGATGTCTGGTAGTGATTATATCGGGCTTCAAACTTCAGTGGCAGACAAAGAGGTGGACGCTATTCACCGATGGTATAAGGGGGAAAAGAGCATAAATTATGTGAACGCAATTCCCCACGCAGTCGTAATTCAGATGCTGTAGACGTCTTTGCCTTGAACACGTTCCCCTCTGCACCTCGATATCAATGTCACGGAAGTTACATCTCAATGTGCAAGTTGATTTATGAAGGCTCCACTCTGTGCATTAGGCCTCGTTCAACGCGGGTATATCATGGACAAGCAAAAATGGTGAAGACACTGCGATCGTGCGCGTTGCTACCATAATTCTTATAAGCAGTCGAAATTGGAAACAGGGGATGTGGAACGGACAATTCAGTTGTCATAAACGTCTGCCTTGAACCTTCGGAAAAGGGTTCGTGACGGGCTGCGGAGAGCAAGCAAAGGTACTTCACAATCATCTATTCCAAACCCCTCTTGCTTATAAATGTAGATCGAATCGTCAAATTCCAACGTCTGTTTTCTTCAACTGAAACAATGTACGATTGTGGAGGGCGAAGGCTCGATACCCTTGTTATGACGGTTTCCTGCCTACCAGACGCGACGCGTCGGGGGAGACAGAGGGGGAACTCTGTCCGAATGTTCAGTGTAATTAAATGCCCTTCAACCAAGGTGGAAATCTAATATAGCAATATAAGCCTGATAGAGATTATTCTCGTGAGTCACACTTCTTATTTGACATGTTCAAGGTCAAGCACCGGTGCACACACGGCGTGCCGTGGCACGTGATAGTAATGCCGAATGGCGGAGGAATCCCTGGTCTATACTGCATGCATGGTGTCTGACTTGGTAAGCGGAACCGTGATCCATATCGAATCCATGGATCGGGCTCGGGCTAAGGTTTCATCTCCTTCTGACAAAACCTGAAAATCCAGGCTGTGGTTTGTCGCCCAATTTGAACTTGGGGTTGTTTGCCTGATTAGTACAGAGCGTTTATCAAGAAAGACCTTTATTACAATTTCCCTGTGGAGACCCATTCAACCTACTGGACTAGGTCTCTACAAGACACTAGATTTGCGTCCACATGTACACACACACACACACCCCTACACGCGTATACTTGTGGGGTATTTCCTTTGTTCTCGTGTTCTAAAAAAATACTCCCAGAAGGGCCTAATTCAAATCGCTCCCTTTCGAACCAGAATCACTTTCCTAGGATTAAATCTCTAGCGAACGTCCCTTATATAATTATAAAATAGTTCTCTTTGCGATGGATATACATGCCTCGAAATTCCTCCTTTTTGATTTAATTCCAAATAATAATCGTGGAAACCTTATGGGGTACCAACAAAGTACCCCACAAGGAGCGGTCCCATTGTTCGGAGTACCCATCCACTGTTCTGGTACCCCACAACCCACCTTATGTAAGCCCAACCCGACGTGTTCTGTTTTCCTTTTCGTCGTCCATGGTTTCAACCCGCAAGGTCGGATCGGATCCAGTCGAACCTTGCATCGCAGCCAGCCACTCAGTGTGGCTGGGCTCGCTTCGTGCCCGAATCACAACATGATTCACTCTACCGCCGCGAATCGCACCGGGGGTGGGAAAATTGACGGGTAATTGGACAGTAATTGGAGGTATACAATAACTCTCCGAGATTATGCGGGTGGTTTTTTTTGGCTTCTCCTGAGAAGCGAGGCGTCCTTGGTGCACGCTAGTACTAGTACCGGCAACATCCAGGGCTGCAACAGGCCTCCTCTCCACTCCCCCTCCTAATCCCCCCTCGTGCTGGGATGGGTCGAACCCGTCGGCTGTTGCTTGGGCATTCCAACTCGAGCCCCGTGTACAGGCCGAACTGTGAACTGAGCGCAGCCAACAGGTGGGGGCTGCCGGGCTGCGGGGGGGGGGGGGTGGTTGGGGCTGGTGGGCTGGGGGAGCCGAGGTCACCGCGACAGCGGAGGAGTACAGAGAGCGAGAGCCGGGCCCGTGGGATCTCCGGGAGGGAGCGCACGGGGAACCTCCGCGACCCGGCACGGCACGACAGGCCGGGGAGGGGGAGCCACGAGGAGAGAGCCCCGGCAACTGCACGGAGGCGTTGGTAAAAAAGAAAAGAACAGGAAAGCCTCGATCGATTCTGTAAAAAAAAAAAATCCAATCCAATTTGGACGTATGCAAAATGCGCCTTGATCGGGCTTGCTATTGCTGTAGCACATGCATGCATGCACGTGTCTTGGCCGGCCTATATATACACTCACTGGATGGAATGGAATCCGCTGGAGATGCTTAGCTCGGTGTGGGAACCCCGGCTCACCCCCAACCTCCCATCCCTATTGGGGAAAACAATATCGAGGTTAAAGGGCCTATACAACATTGGTAAAAGTCACAAGATTGCCACAGTTTGTGTGTTAAACCATTTACCATTTTAAAAAAAAGCAATACTGCGGAGGTGTTAGCTCAAATGGTAATCTGAGAAAATAGAAAAAGGCAAAAAACCGTCACGGTTTTCGCACCGTTCTGTAAAATGTAAGGAAAAGTCTATTATAATTACTCGCGGTGATATACAAAAATGTTGCAAACTGCTAAAATTACTTACTGACTAAAATTACCAAAATGTAAATCTTAAAATTTAGTGGGCCTGACGTTTCGATCCTAGCAGGACCTTTCTCAAAGGCAGAGTTAGGAGGTATGTATTACTCGCGAGTAAGAAACTATTTATCTGGAGTGAAGATTTCTCGAAAATTACAGCATCCCAGACCGTAAGATTTCAGCATGAAAATTCTATCATGACCATCTACAAACTGTGTAAATAAGAAGCAAATCTGTGGACATCGCTGTTTTCCCGATCTTCCCAATGTTGTACTGGGCCTTAAAGCGTCACTATGGAAACCGGTCTTGTCGATGTGAGAAGAAAAACACGAGTCGATACCGCACCGGGGCGCCAGTCCCGCGCAGTAAAAGAGCCCGGACGCCATGCTGTACAGAACTGTTTTACAATGTTGCTAACAAGCTTCCAGGAGTTTGTTGTGCTACACTTTCAATATTCATGAGCAAATTTGTGATGGCATCACAGGATCATGCAACAGAAATCCAATTAGTTGTGTACACAAGTTTCCGAAAATGTCTGGGTTTTTTTTTCCTGCAGACCTATCCCTGAACCTATTGATTTACTGCCAAAATGTATGCTTCATAATAATTTGGTCAAGGAGGTTTTCATCAAAACTAATCCAGAGGGATTAATTTGCAGTTTGAAAGTTAATGTTTTTATTATGTTTAATTTAAACTGTGGATTCCTGACATGATCTTACAACAGCGCGCTCATTTTTATTAGTATGGTCTTAAAGGTAAACCGAAGATGACCAATTTCTGACTCCACTAAGAAAAAGGAGCTTGCCAATGTTTTGGTACACCTCGGATCCCTAGATGACAGCAGAAAAGGAGTTTCATAGATATAACATGATGTTTGCGTGGAGGAGAATGTAATTCATTGAGGTTTGCCCTGCTCGACGTGATCAACACTGAGTGCTCTTTGCGTTGCCCGATGCCTGAAGAAAAACAAAGTCAGACAGCATAGGGCAGGATTCGAACCCGCGACTCCTGCTTTCGAGGACAGACGTCTTTATTGCAGCGACCCTTTAAGACGCTCTAGGGGGAAATGAATCACTATAGACTGCGTGAATGGAAATCAAATCTGAAGGGTTGTCTATCTTCCGCTGAACCTTCGACCAGAACTGTTCTCTCTCGGTTTTTTTTTTTTTTTAGTCTCGTACTGATTCTTCAGGGCTTTCCCAGTTCCCTCTTCTGAACGGCGGCTATGAGGATTCAACACCAACCACTGCAGTGCCGCCTTTCCTTTCTACAACCGGTACGGTCTTCCCTCCGTCTCCTCCCGCATCATCAAACAACCTCTCCAACGACCTCGGCCGGCCGGCCTCAGAAACATCCCCCCAAATGTCTGCACGGGGCATTATCAAATCAAGGATGGCGTGGCCAGGAGATGCAAGGATCCGGTGTCGCTTTTTTGTAAAGGCAGTAGCCGAACGGACTCCCCCCACCCTCCGTCCGCCCCCATGCACCCCTCTCAAATAGATCCCTCGCCTCCGTGCTCGAGTTACATTTTCCCCTGGGGGGCTAGAGGTTGACCCGGTTAACCCTCTTCTTGCAAACGGGTTCGAATGGTGGCGCGCAGTTAACACGAGCCCTCTTGGAGTGCAGCAGTCACCTACATCGTGATCCCATTCATCGCGGTACAAAAAACATCACTTTCGAGGTGAAACATTTCCACACCACAAGTTTTCTTGTTGGTATATATAATTATAGGCCTACTGAAACTGTAATTTGGACCTTCATCTCTCAGATTCTTTTAATTTTGTGTGTTCTTAGACGATTGGATTTTCTGCTAGTTAACCCCAGTATAGGGGCGGTCAAAGCTGAATTCTACCGTAATTTTGGATAGCATCCCTTCACTTCCACAGCCGAACAGGGCCGCATTTACAGCCCCAAATCTTCCGCATTGCACAAAAAAGTAAACATTATAATTCCGGGAGGTCGTAAGCCTAAGGTATTCTGGAAAACTACAACCAACGAAGGCCAAGGAAATACGAAGTGGCTACACTATTGGCTATAGATTAAAACTGCTGGATTGTAACCACAGCGAGTCAACCGCATACTCCCACACATCTCTGGAAAAAAGAGGAAAATGTTTGGCGAACGATTTGGCCGGACGATATGACAGTGCGTGGGTTATCTGGGAAGAGAGCCAGGGCACACAGACTTTGGGGTTCGAAACCGTTCTTTGGCCCGAGAGATTTGCAAGCCGTGACACGAAGCCCAAGCCGTCTACCCATATACACAGCTGTCGTGGTTCATCTCGGCTCGTCTACAAACTCGACACAACTCTTACAACTCCGCACAAAGAAACGCCCGTTAAAACGTCACATCAGCTGCCGGACTGGCTGGCAAACCACCAGTGGTTCCGACCAACAACGAAAAAAACCCACTAAAAGTGGATGATAATAACGATGCCAATAATAATTCAGCACGAAAATCGTGACAGTTGGGGTCTGTCATGTAAAAGTGGAATGCAAGGGCATTGGTTTGGCGCGGCAACCTGTCTGCTGCAAACGAATACGAAGGAGTATGAAGTTACCGGATCACACGATGCCTAGAGGCAACGCTATGCGTCGATAGACATTCTCCTTCCCCGTAAAAAGGCAACGAACAAAAAATACTATACCATGGTAACGTCGGAATGGCAAAGCAGAAAACGGTTTCTGCACCATACCGTGTTCAATCCCGGATGCTTAGGTGAGGTCAACAAGCGGAAGGCGTTTTGGGATCAGAAGAATAACAGGGAAAATACAAAACAGCGAAAAAAAATAGCCTATAGGCAACTATGAACTATTTAAAGGGATAACCCAACATTAGACGAGGTGAAAGAATAGCGTTCATACGGTGTCTGATCCAACATAGGCATGAAATAGCGCACCTGTGAAAATTTCAGCTCAATCCGCCAACCGAGTCTTGAGAAAATAGTGAAAAAATTGATTCTAAGGGATCTAAGGGGTAAGACGTAAATTATTTCTGTATTCTTTTCTCAGAAAAAATACAGCATTTTAGACAAATATTTCAGTGCAAGGTTGGGATGGGAATGTTGTGGCTAATAATTATTGACACCGCCTAACATGCATCCGTTGGCGTAATATATCTTCCTATAAAGTCATGCATAAAGGCCAATGCTCAGCCCGCGCATGCTGTAAACAAGACATCACATTGCATACTTGAAGTAAAACGATAATTATTTTGGCGTTACCGTTAAAATCTCGTAAACAACATAACGATCGAATATAAATCAGTGTACCCATTCGCTGAATTATTATTCTGCGGAAGAACCGGGCTGCGTTGGGTTATTTTCATCCCGAAATGATGACTTTGCTGTATAGTGCAGGCATAGCCTATTATTTTCCTTTTCGCAAACAGATTGATAGCAGTTCCTAACCCGAACTGCTTCTGAATAATTACAGCTTACTTCCACATTTACATCTGCACCTGCCAAGGCCACGATAAGACGCGTGTTAGCCCGAATGATCCTCCTTCAAAAATGGATAAGATTTGTTTGGGAGCCTCGTCATTGCCAGGGGCAAGGAACTCCGTGACCTCCGATCCATTAAGTTATCAATGGTTATCAAAGTTGAGGAATTCTGATCGGAAATAACTGCCCAGTATTATACACGATATCATAAACAAGGAGCATTCAATGAATGGTTTATCTTGCACTAGTGCCTTCAATACGTTCATTCGCTTACTTGTATACAAGGCCTCTGCACGTATTTTTGCAGCCAACTCCTGTGGGCATTCTGAAAATAGGGAAAAGGGTGAACGTGCGTTTTATGGTCGACTCTCTAGACTCACGCCCTACACATACGTATGCCGTGTGTAGATGACGTGGGTGTAACACTGTGACGGGAGGGTTTCACACACTCTTGGAAGAATTACGTTGAAAAGGTGAGTGTTGCCAGTGTGTCAGATTCAATAACACAGCACCTCCACGCCAGACCACAGGCCTGGTTTTCACGCTGGTGCACGGTCCATAACGAAGGCGGATATCTGGAATGAGTTTAAGCGTCAAGAAAGAAAGAAAGGAAAAAAATGTGCTTGTGAGCGACATTTTTTTTTATAGGCAAAAAGGATCGGGCCAAGACTCAGCCCGAAACCAGCGCGGAACTTGGCGCGTCTGGACAACAGCGGGCCAATTAAGACGGAATTATTGCGGAATATCAGAGCCGCCTGCTAGCGCCAACTATTTTTTCCCCGTCCCGATCTGGAACGGTTTAGTCCATTTGCTGACACTCGAGCGCGCATTAGACGGCACGGTTTCGCATCCGCTGCAGCGTCACTTGGAGCAGGGGCAGCGAACCTGGTTCTCCAGTTGGCGCCAACCCGACAGTGGTGGCAGTATTTATACCGCCACTGGATGCGGCAGGGTGCAGAACACTAAATCGGGCTCCCACCGAACACTGTATAAAAACACTCACTTTCAAAGCTAATTATGCCACACCCAAAAGTCTCTCAGTTCTTGTAGCTGTTCCGGAAATTGTAGTTTGGACCTTCATCTCTCTGATTCTTTTCAAGTTTAGTGCCCTTAGCCGATTAGATTTTGTTTTTTTGCTAATTACCCCCAGGAAAAAAAAACACCCCTAAAATGTGTAGCCGTCCAAGCCGAATTTCTGCAAGGATTTTGGGATGGACCCCTCCACTTCTACAGCCAAATAGGGCCACATTTAAAGCCGGATATGGTCCAAATGACATACCAAATTGAAGAGTGAAACCCCAGGTTGTCTTAAGTTTAAACTTATGTTTCAGTTAATTAACCTTCAAAGACCCCTTATTAAAAAAAAGTTGTGCGTCCACACTTCATGACAATCAGCTCAGCGGAGCCATCTTGGATGGATTTTGTGTGCTGCACCAAACACACAAATTCCAACCATTTTTTTAATACGGGGGCTTTGGTTTCACTTGCTTCATATTGGCCCATGATGACTTTGCAACTGCTCAGTTCCGTATGACGATGTGTACACACACCCCGACACCCATAGCTGAATCTGTATCCTTGTGGAGACATTGCTTTGTTCTCGTGCACTATACAACCGCGTGAGAAACGATGTTTTAAAAATGCTCCCATTTCAACCATATTCACTTTCCTGGGTAGAATTTTGGACCGTATGTCACTAATGTAACACTTCAATTTGCAACGGATTCTTACCCCTTACCCATCACAAATTGCCCGTTTTTTAGTTATTTCCAAATATCAGTTTCGTAAAAACCTTATGGAGACCTATACACCTTTACAATTTCCCTGTGGAGACCTATTCAACCTATTATCTTACGTCTCCACAAGGCACTAGACTCGCGTGCACACTCACACAATTCATTCCCCAATAGATCGTTTGCACCGGCGGCCATCTTTGGGGCCTTCTAGTGTTATTGAAATTCAGTGACAATGCAGGTACAAAGAGTGCACTCTTGCCTATCCAAGAGGAACAAAAACTAGGCCCCCAAGATGGCCGCCGGTGCAACCGATCTCGGGTGCGTTCGCGCGCGGTTAACTTCCCCGCGTCCATCCCCGGTCAGCCCCGGGTCGCTCTGACGTCACTCCCCTCACTTACCCAGTATGGATACCGGGGTTATTCGGGGTCACCCGGGTCTAACGCATAAAAGCTGAGTAAAAGATAAAAAAATAAAAAATAATAAAAGTTGAATAATATGCCCTCCCAACCCACAAAATAAAAAAATAATAAATGCATGAAAATAGATTTTTTTAAAAATGGCCGACGATAAAAATGGACCAAAGTGCCCAGCCGCGACTGCAGTGTCAGCCCAAGTAACCCCCTGTAATGCACACGCTCAAGGGCAATAGAAACGGAAACGGGGATGGGTGGCCTGACGACCTACTGGGAGTGGAGTGGGATATCCCACACGCGCAGGTGTGTTGTTCCGTGAACATACGGCACCCGAACCAAGGCCTCGGGCTGTTCTTGGGCACAAACTTCGTTGCGTATTTGAACAGCTTGCCTGCATGGACCCCGAATGCATTTTTCCTCCGACTCGGACTCGGAATCGGACTCGGACTCGGACACGGGCACGGACACGGACACGGACACGGACACGGACACGGACATGGACACGGACAGGAAAACAGACTCGGACACAGACGCGGACTCAGACTCAAACTCGGACATGGACTCGCATTCAGACTCGGACACGGACTCGGACACAGACACGGAATCGGACACGGACTCGGACTCGGACACAGACTCGGACACGGACAAAGACTCGGACAAGGAGTCGGACTCGGACCCGGACCCGGACTCGGACTCGATGTTTGCTGACTCGAATGCAAGTCTGTTACATGTATTTGCAAAAACAGCGAGCCGCCAAGATGAAGCTTATTAGATTTTGGTTTGAGATCATTAGCGCAACGGCCCGTGCAACGGGGGGCCAAATACATCGACCAGCCCGAGATCACGTTTTGTTTTCCATTCCGTGGAAAATGTTCCCTGTAGGCAGCGAGAATATTACAGCTTTGCAAAAGGGTGTTCGCTATTCGCAACTTCGCCCGCGGCCGTACGTTCTGTGGAGCTTCGCAAACAAAATGCGAATTTGGGCTCGCAAACTGATTGTACATCTTGAGCTCCCAACAGCCACTTCGCATCGGGCCACTTTCCAATGTCCATGACCGTTACTAAACGTTTTGTTCTTAATAAGGTGCTATTTTCAAAACTCGCTAGACAATCGGGAACAATAACTGCATGTAAAACAAGTCAATGCGCATGCAAGAACAGCGTACTCTTAATGACTAATTTCACTCATTGGTTTATCTTACAGAATTCACTATCAGGTGTCTGTGTGGCTTTTGTAACGCTATAATACGTATTGTTTTGTGGTGGCATTTTTAAAACTTGGACAATAGTGGTGCCCGGATTAGGATGGTTTATGAGCGACCAAAGTTTACATGCCATCGCGTGACTTATAGTGGATATTTTTCCATCTCATTTGGTGCAAAGAAGACTGTTAAAATTATCCACATTCTTCTTTGTACATTTTTCATCGCTGCTCTGTGCCAAATGTTTGAAAACACCAAAAAAACACTAGGCTTATAAGTCACGTGATGGCATGTA
Source organism: Luidia sarsii (assembly GCA_949987565.1). Lineage (NCBI taxonomy): Eukaryota > Metazoa > Echinodermata > Asteroidea > Paxillosida > Luidiidae > Luidia > Luidia sarsii. The sequence continues at coordinate 28,768,663 of OX465101.1, read as the reverse complement.
AACAGTGGTCGCGCAATCGGTCTATTTGGTGGTCAAGGCGCGACGTGGTTACTTAAAGGCCCTATACAACATTGGTAAAGGTAAACAGATTGCCACAGTTTTGTGTTAAACCATAAAACATTCCAAAAAAGCAATACTGCGAAGGTTCTAGCTCAAATGGTAATCTGAGAAAGTAGAAAAAGGCAAAAAACTCTCCCGGTTTACGCACCGTTCTGTCGTGTAGGAAATAGTTTATTACTCTCAAGTACTAAACTATTTGCCGATGTTTGGATGAAGATTTCTCGAAAAGTACAGCATTTCAGACCGTAAGATTTCAACATGAGGATTCTTTCATGAATATCTACAAACTGTGTAAATTAGAAGGAAATCTGTGGACATCGATGTTTTCCGATATTCCCAATGTTGTTGTATTGGGGCTTTAAAGCCCCTACACAACATTGGTAAGATCGAAAAACAGAAATGTTCACAGATTTAGATGAAACAATTTGAAGAAGGTTATAGTAGAAACCTCGCACTGAAATATTTCTACCTAAAATATTGTATTTTGGGAAAAAAGAGTAAAATAAATCGTTTACGTCTCACCGATATCTAAACTATTTTTCGGAACAGTACGGCGTTAAATGCTGGATTTCCGCGAAACAAATGAAGCGGTTGTCACGATTTCTCGAGACTCGGTTGGCGGATTGAGCTGAAATTTTCACAGGTGTGCTATTTCATGCATATGTTGGATCAGACAACGTACGGATGCTGTTCTTTGACCTCGACCAATGTTGTGTAGGGGCTTTAAGGGAACTTCGACAGACTGCCAACGTGTATTGATCAACGCCGCGGACCATACCGGTGAGGCGATCTGAAATGAGACACGACGCACCCGAGCCCCGAGAAACCGCTCGTCGCCGCCGATCGAAAGGCGGCATTATTTGACAGCTATGACAGCTGCGGGAATCGATATCCTATTATCTATTCTGCGTGATGTTCAAGTGCTGGGAATACATTCAACAGACAAGAAATATGCACGTGGTGAAACGCACTGCTCCATTGCGGGTAATAGTCACGTCGCTTTACCTCTCCTGGATCAAATCAACGTCCCTCCAACTTTGTCACATAATAGGTTTCCAAACGGTTGCCGCACTGCGCCCTGTAATAATAACGCATGGGCTACTGTTGTTGCTATTGATACTGTTTTTTAATAATGTCATTGACCCCCCACCCACCGATTAGGTGACACCCCTGAAGCCTATCAACACCTCGGGGGAGTGTGACACCCACGATGCCGGTGTATACCGTGAACTGAGCGGCAACACGGGCGGCCGAATACCAAAGCACCACACGTTCAACACGTGGTAAGAAAATATATCGGGTTACCAAGGACCTTTCTTGTTGAAAACCCGGCTTAAGCTCAGGCTTCGGCTTCGTCTTTTATTTTCTTTCGTCCATGTTAAAGTACATGACATGAATGAAAACGGGAAGTCTTTGGGTTTTTTTTGTAATGTTATAGGCCTACCGCGTTTAAAAAAAAAAACAACCAAAGCTTCAATTTCAACAAAGAACCCCGACCTGTGTTTTCTGCTTTTGGATAACAGAGACGGAGCCGAAGATTTAGCCGGGCTTTCGAATAGGGCCCCAAAAATGTCTCGCTCTCGCACGCAAGCAAAGCAAGCCCCAAAACAAGACCCGGATTCGAACCGAGTGTGGCTATACAAGCCGTGCACGCCGTGCATTACGTCACTGGTGCTGCCGACTCTCCGCGAAACACTACAGGGCGAATAATCCCCGGGGTTAAATCTACGGGGATGTGTTTATCCAGCCAACACCCCGGCAACCATTCACACTGGGCCCGTTTGGAAACTCCCCGGGACTCTATTTCCCCGTGGAAATTCGTAAAACCCCGGGGTTTTCTCCTTCTACCCTGACCCCCGTGCAGGGGTAAAACAAATCCCCGGGGAAAAGCTTATCCCTGGGATTTCTTCAACAGTGTGAATAGACCGAGCAAATTCCCCGAGGGAATTTTCGAAAAATCCCCGGGGATTTCGTCTGGTAAGCCCCTAAAGGGTGACACCATTATAAAAGTGCGTGTATCCTCTCTGGTGCGTATGTATGGATGTGAGGAGAAGCGACGAAGTCCACGGAACAGTATGCTCCGTCCGTCTTTTGGACGTTACAGTTTTGCAACACCGTCGACGTGCTGCCTCCACCATGAACACGCCCGAGATGCCGCGGAGATCTCTCTCGGGCGAGACCAGAGACCTGCTTGGCTCCTCCGGTCGTTGCGACCGTACGGGAGAAGCTCAAGGCAGGTGGGGGAGGGGGTCCGAACGTACGTTGGCTGTATCGGATGGGATGCACGTCTCTTGGACGGTTCTGCGCGATCCAGCAAATTGGGGCTTCCTGTTTCAAACCCAGGGATGACGAGACGATGTCAGCATGATGTCAGCGAGGCCTCGCCTGCAAGGCTGCAACGGGATTGCCCGTGCTGGCAGCGGCCCAAGCCATCTTTCTCCAGGGGGGGGGGCTCCCAAAGCGAACAATCTCCACCAGGGTATTATGTATATACAGCACTTAAGAGTTCGATAATTGTTGCGAGTGCTTATTAAAAACACCCGGTACTGTCGGGGGACATTCGACGACGTGATTTGTCATTCGTTATAGCAGACCGATCCCTCGCTTGACCTGTAAACCATAACTGGTGATGAGAGTTATGGCAAAGAGCAGACGGATATGCAGACACACACAGCCAGGCAGACAGGCAGACAGGCAGAGAGATCGGGAGGGGGGGGGAGATAGATGAGAGAGGGCGAAAGGGAGAGATGCAGACAGCGAGAGGGAGGTATCGTGAGAGTTAGAGGGAAAGGGAGGCATGAGAGAGACAGACAAACAGACGTTTACTGAAAGACAGGCAGACACACAGACAGGAGAGGAACGGGAGGAGTTAGAGAGAAAGAAGGGGAGAGATGAGAGAGAGAGGGGAACGAGAGAGAGGTAAGGGAAGAGGAAGGTGGAAAGGAGAGAGGTGGTGACAGAGGCAGAAAGGGACAGAGAGAAAAATGCTGGAATTGGTTAAGCTCGAGATGACTGATCGATGCCATACCACGAGAGACCCCTCGTTTAGTCGATCTAAAGGTGAAAGGAGTCGAGGCGAAGTACCAGGCTCGCTGTCCCGATCGACCAAATATAGCGCTGAGGTCAAACTCCAGCAGAGATTGGCCACTCGCCAACTGTACTCTGCAAGGTATACCCAATGAGGTATTAGGCGAGCTCCTTGGTATACCAAACTGATACCGGGGACGAGGAGCATCGTTTACCTGAAGGTTGCGCAGGGTCATGGCGCCGCAACCTCGTCAGGAAAAAAAAATCAAGGCACACCGTTTATCGGCTGACGTTGGGCAAGGGTGAACCGGCAACGTATCGCTCATCAATGAGTGAAATATTCAATTACGACAGGGACTTGTACGGTAATCAGATCTCCGTCATGTCCGGTCTATGCACCGCATGTTGGTTCGCAGAAAGGCCGGTCAAGGTTGGTCATTCTGCGGTCTTGCGACTGAGGGCCAGATGGGAGGGGGGCGGGCAGTCTGTCTATAGCGCAGACCATAATTACATGTCAGTGCCGATTAGTGACGACGCGAAATAGACGACCCCTCCATAGGCAATACATTGTTTTGGTCCAAGTCAAGGGAAAGAGGGGGGGGGGGGGCTATCTACTTAAGACGTGAAGCCTGTACTTGTATTATGTGCAAGTTTGGGGGGAACCTAAATATAATACGATTTTTGCTTCGAGGAGAAAGCACTAAGTTCAACAATGATTTGCCCTACACTCAACGTATAATATTAAACATTGCATGCTTAATGCTTTGCTCGATTGCCTGCTAAATTGTTTTTTTTTTAGACGGGCCAGGCGGGATTGGAATCCGCGACTACTGTTTTCTAGTTTAGACGTACGGTCTTCTTGACCCCTGGGCCACGGACTTTGTCTAGGCCGTATGTTGGATGCGACACCACTAGTAAGCAGGGAGTCATGGGTTCGAATTGCGCACGAGCTGCCAGGGTGGTTTTTTTTCAGCAGGCAATCGGGCAACGCACTGAGCACGCAGTGGCTAATTTCACGTCGAGCGGGGCAAACCCTTCTTGAAGTTTGAGGAATACGCAGTCGAACGGTGTGGAAGCATATGCCCTGGGTAATTAGCACTGGATAAAACGGTCGGACGAAAAACAGACTTGTATATCTAGTCCTTGACTTGGACTCAAACGCGGACTCCTTGATAACTAGTGACTTGGAGTCAGACTTGGAGCAACTCGAATTTTGACTCGGAATCGACTCGCGCGAATTGTGACTCGATAAACCAAACAGATACCACACAGTAATTGACATTTGGTGGTATGCTATACCACTTGTATACTATAGGTTGAATACGGGCAAGGGTTGATCAAACAGTTTACCCGAGTATTTCATTTCATTTGATATGCAGTGCCTAATGACTTATGCCTTTGATTCAAGGAAACGGTCGAGGAAAAATGGGAATTGAGTTTCCAATACAGTTGTGAATTTAAAGGTTGACTCGTGGCTACGACTCTGCCTGGATGATCTTTTTTTTTTACACTGTCTGTATCCTCGAGTTTTTCGCTGTAGCAAACTCGCGCTTGAAAAGAGACTATATGATGTAGTGCTGTGTTACGAGATCAGCAAGTTGGGATTTCTTGTGAAGGAGGGGCTATGTGTGACTTGCCGTTGGTTCGTCAAAAAAATGGAAATAAGTTTCGTAGTCTTGCAAAGCTCTAGCTGCTGTTAAATGTTCAGCTGCACTGGCTGATCTTGTATGTAACGCTTGGACGACTATAAGTATACACATTGGGGGGGGGTAGGGGGTAATTAGCAGAACATTCACTCGGCTAAGAACATCATAATTAATAAGAAAATGAAAGATGAATGTCAAACGTACAACTTGGAATACAGTTGCTGGGTATGAGAAACCTTTGGGTGTGGACTATTTTGCCTCGAAAGTGTGTTTTTGTACTGCGTCCTATGGGAGCTTGAATTAGTCCCACAATTACGACACAAATACATTCGGTGGATTTCTCTGTAGAGTCCACCAGTGGCTCTTCTATATGGGCACGGCCAACCACCCTTCACCCCACATATCATCTGCCTCCTGGGTTCCCTTTATCCTCGACATCCTCTCTCACACTGAAGCACCCAGCAAAAAAAACCAAGCTGTTCTATTTGACGAGTTTACATCCTAAATGCTTATCCGTTTTTTTCTTCTGAAGTTACAGTTTTGATAAAAAAACGAAGACCCGAGTACATGTGGTATTTATATGCATGGATTCAATTGGCATTCAAATTAAAATGGCACAACAAAGTCTTGTTTGAATTGTACTAAACAAAGTAAAGACAAATTGACATTAAAAATAAATAACAAATTAATAGACCAGGACTTGAGTCGGAGACCTCTGCCTTAACGTACCCTTTGAAATTTGTTGAATCGGAGCGCTCGATAAGAAATGTGGAAGGGTGGAATCTAGCCTGTTTTCGAGAGGAAATCTTCACTTTTCCTAAACAAATTACTTTGTCTTGACTCGGAAACTGGATTGTCTCTGGAGAGATGATGACTGTGTGGCTTGTTTTCCCCCTTAAACATACAATGTTGTTATTGCCACGTAGACGTAAGTGTTAAACCGAAGTTTGCGTTTTTTCCCTCGGATTTGTACTAAGAAGTCACGAAGGGACTCCCAACGGACCTGCTAATGCACAGCGAAACGTCAGCGATGTGTCAAAACGCTAAATTTGAAGCCAATTTCTGAAAAGCCGCTTCCGCGATCTCTTCAAGATAGAGACTGAGGTAGAGAGGGAGTGGGGGAGAGAGAGGAAGAGAGAGAGAAAGAGAAAGAGGGGGAGAGATAGAGAGAGAGACAGAGGTAGAGAGAGAGAGGGGAGAGAGAGAGAGGGAGAGAAAGAGGGGGAGAGAGAGAGAGGGAGAGAAAGAAGGAGAGAGAGAGGGAGAGAAAGAGGGCAGAGAGAGGAGGAGAGACGGAGAAGGAGAGGGAGAGCGAGGGGGAGGGAGAGGGAGTAAGTAGGAGTGAAAGGGCTACAGAGGGCGAGATGACAGTGAGTGGGAGAGAGGGAGAGGGAGAGGGAGAGGGAGAGGCACATTCGTAGAGAGGGAGAGAGAGGGGACAGAGCGAGGGGGACAGAGAGATAGGGACAGAGAGAGACGGAGGAGAGGGAGACAGACCGACAGACAGAGAGAGGAACAGAGGGGGAGAGTGAGAGAGAGGGGAGAGAGAAGGAGACACGTGCAAAACAGAATTAGCTACATCCTAGGACACCCAAACCGGTGGGTTCCCTCAAAAAATTGGCCCAGGAAGCGTTCGATTTGGGGAAGTGCAATGAAAACAAGAACGCATGCTTTTATTAAGGGGTTTCGATCAGGAAGTATGCCAACTGGGACGACTGATATTGTGATTTTGACAACGGGAATGTAGAGGGGGTAGGAATGGAGGGACGGATGCATTGCTGGGAAGGTTGTAGACTCCTTTAGGCCCGAAACTGTTTGCCTATAACTGCCTGAGAAACTCGGTCGTGACCTCAATTTAGATCCAGACCAACTCCTCAGACCTATCCTGGCTTCAAAGGTATTAGGGTACGCCAGTTGCGAAGGTCAAAGAATCGGTTCTATACTTTGTCTAACTCAACGTATCCATTAAAGCCCCTACACAACATTGGTCGAGGTCAAAGAATAGCATCCATACGTTGTCTGATCCAATATATGCATGAAATAGCGCACCTGTGAAAATTTCAGCTCAATCCGCCAACCGAGTCTCGAGAAAATCGTGAAAACCACTTCATTTGTTGCGCGAAAATGCAGCTTTCAACGCCGTACTGTTCCGAAAAATAGTTTAGATCTCATTTTAGGCAGAAATATTTCTCTGAGAGGTTTCTACTATAACCATCTTCAAACTGAATAAGTTTCATGTAAATATGTGAACATTTCTGTTTTTCGATCTTACCAATGTTGTGTAGGGGCTTATATTTATTTCTTAAATTTTAGTGGGCCTGACGTTTCGATCCCAGCAGGACCTTCCTCAAAGGCAGAGAAAGATCCTGCTAGGATCGAAACGTCAGGCCCACTAAATTTTAAGATTTGCATTTTGGAAATTTTAGTCAGTAAGCAGTTTGCAAGTAAATTGTATATCACTATATATTTACTTATAAAAAGGAACTCTTTGTTACAACGATCGCTCCAAAATCGAGCGTTGGAAATTCAGAATATATAGTTTTCCTCTGTTCTGGTTGGTGGGTTGGTGGGTGGTTGGGTGGGTTGGTGCTTGGGTTGGTGGTTGGGTGGGTGGGTAGTTGGTGGGTGGGTTGGTGGTTGGGTTGGTGGTTGGGTGGGTTGGTGGTTGGGTTGGTAGTTTGGTGGGTGGGTGGGTGGTTTGTGTGTGGGGATGGGTGAATCTTTAGATAGCTTCGAAAATGATAACGGGTTGTGCGCACAGCTAGTGGCCGTCAATTAATATGCAACTGAACAGTCTGACTCTGAAAGTACAAGTACGATTCCACCGGTCGGGTTTGTTTTTCAGTAGAAAGCCCTCGGCGAATAATATGATCACATATCCAGCACGGTCGAGCATAAAACGAGGACAACTTTCCGTTCCCCGCGTCCCCATAGCGCCAAGGTCCTCTGGGTTCCAGTATACAACCCGTGGACCTCATGAAAAACGCGTAGAGACAGATCTCTCTTTTCGTTTCCCCCCTCAAGGCAGCTGTGTTGAAACAAAATACAAGAATCTGCAGATCGTCCCCCTGCGTCTGCTTAGGAAGCCAACCTCGCCCCTTGCTCGAAGGAAATCCGGCGTCTGTTATCTCCCAATTCAAGTCGTGCCGAGAGAGTTGTACACACCTGGCTCCAATGAGTTCGGCAACGATGCTATGCAATTGGAGACGCGCATTTTGCTAGCCTTCACCGATAAAGAAAGGGTTTTTTCTTTTTAGGAGCACTTGTATTTTCCCAACGATACACTGACCGGGACTATGATTATCTAGAAACAGTCTGTCGAGAGTGGAGCTAATTGGAAACAATGTTTCTGCTCAGACTTGCCGTAAGGGCCGGAACTTCGAGACACATGAGCGAAACGTTTATGGTTTGGGGTTGGGTGGGGGGTGGGGAAAGTAGTCAGTTATAAGAGTTACCATGCAGCTTAAAGGATATGTAGTAGCATGAGTAGGAGGATGAGAGGGAGGATGAAGAGGAGAAAGAGTAGGAAAGGGAGGAGCGGAGGGGTGGGGAGATGGAGGAGAGGAAAAGAGAAGGTAAAACGGCAGAAGAGAAGAAGGGGAGAGGGGAGAAAGGAGGGATGAAGAGAAAGGAGGTACAAGAACGAACGAGGAGGAACAAAGAGGAGGTATGCTGAGGCAGGAGGAGGGAGGAGGGTCCAGGAGGGACGGGGAGGAGGGAAGATGAGGAAGGGCGAAGCCGAGGGACGATGAGGGACGGTGAGGAACGGCGAGGATCGGGACAAAGAGGAGGGACGAGGAGGAGGAACGACGGGAGGCAGATGAGGAAGAGAAGGAAGACGAGGAAGAGCACGGCGATGAGGGCATGGAGGGGAGGAAGGCGGAAGAGGAAGAGCGGAAGGGACAGATCCCGAAGACGGATTGGACAGTCGAGCAGTTCACCCATTCGGATTCGGAGAACACCAACCGGTCCAAAGGGGCACCGGACGGCTCGGGTGCTTCCCCCGCAGGAAACGATGCTCCCCACCGGCCCCCTCTCATGGTCGGACACCCGTCATCTCCTCAGATTCCAGCTCGGTTTTGATTCAAGCATCACTCGCATAACCATGATTCAACCTGCGCCCGGCAAGGTCTGGTCTTGTCCCAATGTTACGATGCGTTCAACTGCTCCTCATATCCGCTGGGGAGGTGCAGTATATGACACGACCAGAAAGTGTCTTTCCCAAACTAGAAGTTTAAAAAGTGCAAGATTAATCAATAATTCTATTTGTACAAATCATTTGCCTGAACTGAGCTCCGAGCCTTTGACTTCTTGTTTAACATAATTCAATCTCTGCCTTTGAGAAAGGTTCTGCTAGGATCGAAACGTCAGGCCCACTAAATTTTAAGATAATTCAATCCTAAAACTGACTGGAATCTTAAAAAAAAAAAAAAAAAAAATTGCAAACAAAATCTTTGACTGGACCGGGACATGAACCCGAGACTTCAGGTTTTGCGTACAAGCACTTTTACTATAATATTATGAGCTATCAAACCCTTAGATGGTGGCCTTTCCCAAAATAAGAGTCAACCAGTCTTTTCAGCAAAAACCCTTTCAACTATTTACTTCTGGTACGCAAAACCAGAGGTCTCAGGTTCAAGTCCCGGTCCAGTCGAAGTGTTTTCTTTGCCATTTTCAAGCTACTTTTGTTTAAATGCTAACCTTAGTATACCAATCGACCGTTGCCTACCCAAAAACTCCAAGACTCCACGATATGATAAGATTTTGCGTCGAGGAGAATGTGCCCTCAAGAAGGCTTACTAAAGGCTTACTGAAAAGGATTACGGGCAGCTCGGGCGGGATTCGAACCCGCGACTCCTGCTTTCTAGTGCAGACGTCTAAACCACCGGACCACAGACCTGCTCGAGATCGTGTTGTGGATTCGAATCTGTACAGCGGCAGGTACCGCGTGGCATCAACTATAATAATTTGACCTATATTTTTCTGGCATAAGGGTGAACAGCCAGTCAAAAAGCATATGGCATTTTACCTCCCAACCTAGCAAAATTGGTTGAGATAACTTGCCAACAAAATGTGTGCATATATGGGACGAAGAAAAAGGTCTGGCGACTGATAACGGGGCGTTCTAAATCCCGCCTTGTTTACAGACCATAAGCCCAGTTTCGTTTTTCATCCCAAATCGCCTCCCCACCAAAAAAAAAATCCCCATCGTCGTTAAGTGGAGAAGCCTGCGATTAGTCAGAGTGGTTTGTACTTAATTATTTGATGGGGTGGTCGGGGTGGGGGAAGGGGGGGGTGGAGGGATGGGGGGGGGAGAGTCGGGACGGAGGCGGTTTGTCGAGATTGGAATCGAAGAAAGGGCAGCGCTGAAGGCAAACTGCGGGTTGTCATAATTGAGTCTTTCCTTCTCATCGGATACTTGCGGTGGTGCTTGGCACGCTATGCATACGTGCTTGCAGGTAAAAAAAAGTGTGTCTTTGTGCACAACTTCCCTATCTCGTTCCTTCCCATCCATATCATGAAGTATCTAGTGACCATGGCACAGAGCTTTCGGTGACGCCCAAAGAGCCCGTGCACTTTATTCTCATAATGAGCATCTGGGTCTTAATCTTGAGTATATTCGAGATTTTTTTTTTTTTTTTAGGTAAACACGGCCCGTCTTGTTATCCGGCCAAATGGCTTTAGAAGGAGCGGGTTTCCCCCTTTGCTTGAAAAGGTCAAGTGGAAATTGGAGCAATGCCTAAGACGCTGCTCCGCTGGCCTGTAGGCTGTACGCGTGCACTGTCTTGTATTCAAAGCAACGCCCCGTATCCTGTTGGCTGGTCCCCTGCAGGTGCGTGAGGTTATCACCGGCTGGCGTGCTTGCTACTGACAATAATTGTCCCAATTACCTATTTTGTTTTAGTCAGATCAATTCAAAACGCGATACAACTCAACGAATGGAAAGGAAAGGAAACTCAATAAAGCAAATCAGAACTCAACGAAACGAAACAAATAACATTTCTCAAACTTGTCTAAAAGTATTTTTTTTTATATTGAAACAAATTGGACTGGGACTTGAACGCGACAGCTCTGGATGAACGTAACAGCGCTCTCCCATCTGAGCTATCTAGCCCGTAGATCGTGGCTTTCTCAAAATGGTCAACTATAAGTCTTTGCCGGGGAGGGGTGCGCCAGTCAGAAGCAATTCAACCATTAATTGCCGTATATCTCCAGGGATCACACCCCGCGCTTTCATTCAGATGCAAACGAAAAAAAAACCTGGCTACAGGAGCTCGGGGTCACACATTTATTTTTCAATCTGTAAACCAAATCATAATGATTCAATAGGGCAAAATAGAGCCGTCATACAAAACTGATTGGGTTCGAACCCCCTACTCCAAACACACACACGCCGATCCGACACTGGTAGAAAACTACCGGTATATACTCGACTGTGGTCAATTGCATCAAACCTATCGTACGATAGTATATCATACGACCAATCGCAAGACAACGAGCGATGCACAGAAACCATACGGCCCATCAAGACTTACGATGGGCTATCCATCGTAAGTCGAGTTACGATGCATCGTGTAGAGGGTTGTATAAGAGGCTTGTCGTACAAGGCGAGAAGTCCTATACCAAGCGTATTTGTACGTATTGAGTGAGTCGTCAATTTCTGTGAGCGCACTCAAAGTGCTGGCGTATTGTGCGCCACTGATGCCAATCCTGTGAACCCATTTCCCAATTGGATTACATTCTTGTACGAAGGCTTCAAATGCAATGGTGATTAATAAACAGGCATATATCAAATATGTATATTTAGATATATTTGTTTTCAAAGACTACCCTGACCTCTGGAATATTCTTGGCTCCATTCAAGTCAACCGACAAGGTTGACTATGTTCTGGTCTTAATTCCACTCGCCGGGTTCTCAAAAAATGAAGTAAAAGTAAAATGAAAGCGGAATGGCGTGTTGAAAGCAAACAGAAAATACGGTCAACTACGGGTACAAAGTACCTTCAAACATAATTATATCACGGGTATGAAATAACCCCCCCCCCCTCAAATTTTGGTAAGTCCATCCTCTACCCGATTCACCCCTTTTCATGTTAATTCTTCCATAATTATTCAATCCACGACGGCCAATCACATCCGCCGTTTGTGCCGGGTAACATAATGCCGGCCATTCAAACTATTACCGGTGACCAGGAAATGCCCTTATATAGGCTTATATACATCCCGTCATTCCCCTCCTGTATATTTCTAGGTAAAAAAAGTGGAAATGATTTCCACTTTTTGTACCCTTTTCCGCCATTTCATTCTATAGTTCTTATCCTCTAATAATGTACCGTATAGCCTTTTAGTACATGCTACTATTTTGTTAAGCATTTTGTGTGGATTTTGTTGCGTAATTTGTTGCCAAATAGACGTTCATAAGTAGCCATTATGAAATGTGGCTAATGAGATTTAAGTAACTTTGCCGACTGACAGGAACTGCCAAACATCGTCAATCGCAACATCATTGAGTCATCTTGCATTATATAATGACCCCTTTAATGCCTACTGATATTTTGTTTCATTTTAAGTTACATTTAATAACCAAAGATCGGACGGATGCCTAAATATAATCACGCAGCTCTGTAGGTAATTTCAACCCTTTACACCTAGGAACACCTAGACAAAATTCGATCCCAGCAGAACCTTTCTCAAAAGCAGATTTGCAATTTAGTCACTTCAATCAATCAGAAGCTGTGAATATAGAAACTGTGACTTCGGTGTTGGAGGGGAAGTGTGGAGTTCTCATTAGCCTTGCAGTGACCACAGTGAAGTTTACATTTTTGGGAGGAGAATACTCAACTCAAGCTGCCTTCCCAGTCTCGGATCTGCAATGGTTCCGTCATCTGACAGCCAAAGTCACGATGGTAGGTAGTACGTGATTAGGGTCCCCGTGATGTCTGCCGTCACTCAGGGGTCCCCGGTCCCCCGGGCAGAAAGGGAAAACGTCAGGCAGCGGACGGAGCCGGCACTGTCATCAATCAGGCACCGGCCGGTATAGTTTGTTGAGAACAGGACAGGAGAGGGGAGGGGAGGAGTTTGCACCTTTCCTCTAGCCAACGGCATTCGGATTGTCAGGGCAAGCAACGGCCGCTTGTCGAGGCCAGGGGGACGCCCTTACCGGAGGGACGGACGTCTCGTCCCGTCACGTGATCTGACAATCCCGTCCCGCCCCGTCCCGTCCTCGTCCCGCCCCGTCCCGTCCTCGTCCCGCCCCGTCCCGTCCCGCCCGTCCCGTCCTCGGCTCGTCCCGTCCCGTCCCGTCCTCGTCCCGTCCCGTCCCGTCCCGTCCCGTCCCTTCCCTTCCCGTCCCGTTCCGCCCCGCCCCGTCCCGTCCTCGTCCCGCCCCGTCCCGTCCCGCCCGTCCCGTCCTCGGCCCGGCTCGTCCCGTCCTCGTCCCGCCCCGTCCCGTCCCGCCCGTCCCGTCCTCGGCCCGGCTCGTCCCGTCCCGTCCCGTCCTTGTCCCGTCCCGTCCCGTCCCGTCCCGCCCGTCCCGTCCTCGGCCCGGCTCGTCCCGTCCTCGTCCCGCCCCGTCCCGTCCCGCCCGTCCCGTCCCGTCCTTGTCCCGTCCCGTCCCGTCCCGTCCCGCCCGTCCCGTCCTCGGCCCGGCTCGTCCCGTCCTCGTCCCGCCCCGTCCCGTCCCGCCCGTCCCGTCCTCGGCCCGGCTCGTCCCGTCCCGTCCCGTCCTTGTCCCGTCCCGTCCCGTCCCGTCCCGCCCGTCCCGTCCTCGGCCCGGCTCGTCCCGTCCCGTCCCGTCCTCGTCCCGCCCCGTCCCGTCCTGTCCCTTCCCTTCCCGTCCCGTTCCGCCCCGTCCCGTCCCGTCTCGTCCCGTCCTCGTACCGGCTCGCCCGTCCCGTCCCGTCCCGTCCTCAATTTGTCCTGTCCCGTCCCGTCCCGTCCTCAACCCGTCCCGTCCCGTCCCGTCCCGTCCCGTCCTCGTACCGGCTCGCCCCGTCCCGTCCCGTCCTCGTACCGGCTTGCCCTGTCCCGTCCCGTCCCGTCCCGTCCTCAACTCGCCCCGTCCAGTCCCGTCCCGTCCCGTCCCGTCCCGTCCCTTCCCGTCCCGCTCCGTCCCGTCCTCAACCCGTGCCGTCCTCGGTCTGTGTACGCCCGTCCTCGGAAATACCTTGGCCTCGTCTGGCTGTATAGCGGTTGTGACACAAACACACGCACGCCCATACACACTGATTGATAATCAGCGCAATGAGACAGCGGTGAGATTGGGAGGCGGAACCCTTTCCCCAAATGCAGCCTCCACCTCCCCCTCCCCTACCCCTCCCCCTGCCTGTCCACCAACTCGATTAAATACTTCCTCCTTTCTGAACGAGGAAGCGCAACCGGAGGCACAAAGCCCCGGACCAATTGCAGGAGCAACCACAAGGTATACTTAGAGGGGTCTCCTGCAACCTCCCCCCCCCCCTATTCCCCTACAGTCCCCACCAACAACCCAACCAACGGGGAAATAAATAAATACTAACAACCACAAGGCTGGACCTTCATCACGATGTGCGTCGCGTCTGGCTGACGGAGATAAGTCTGAGGCGGATGAGTCACTGAAACAGTGGCTGACTCGGACTCGAACCTGCCTCCTCCCCTCCCTCTCTGACTACCGGCCGGATTCACACTCTCCTCGGCCGGCGAATGGCTCCACTCTCCCTGTCACCGTTTTCCTACGTGGATGTCACATGCCATAGAACAGATCATGGAAACAAGGAAACACGTTTGCCCTACAGTCGAGCAGACTGTAAAGCATAAAACAAAAGATTGCCTGCCGGTATAGTTCACCAGCAAATCTACCAATGTTGATCGAAAGAGGAACATTGTTGGTAATATATTGGTCAGAATCAATCCGAAGCTCCAAACTTTTCCGATGACATCAGACCAAGCGATTAATGGTTTTTGCCCCAACAACGCAGGGCGTTGTAAATCGAATGCTTTAAATAAAGGTAGGATACACCATTGAATTGTGAAGGTCAAAGAATCGCTTCCGCGGCATGCTTTGTCAAAAACTCAACGTATAGGCTAACGTAAAATAAAACACCTGCATAAGTGTGGGCTCAATACGTCAACCGTGTCTTGAGGAAAACCGCGGAAACGAAATCAAATGCTAATTCATTCAGACATGATAGAGGGCGGAATTTGGAAAGGAAAATCAACAAATGTCCTCTTTTCTCAAAAATTCAAGTAAGTCTTACACTGGCGCGGCAATCCTCTCAAGTTGTGAATCATGCTGTTCATACTCAACTGACCGTGAAGACGTCTGCACTCGAAATCAGGAGTGGCCGGTTCGAATCCCTCGAGTCGCCCGTATAATTTTGTCAGCAGGCAAGTTGGATGGCTCTGGTAGGTCTAAACCACAGCCTCCCAACAGTTCCGTTACAAATGAGACCAAATCTGCTAAACGGGTAAAGTCTTCCTTACGTAAGCAGGATTAGAAACCGCACTGTGATGCGATGCCCATTGCATTGGACTTGTAATCCACCCTTCTTTATTTAGCGTGAAACGTTGGTGAGGTTTGGGCTGGCAGGGTGATCCTACGAATCATGAGTTTTTTTGTGCGGCTGCATGTAATCGGCCCCCTGGTGTTTTTTAGAACCAACACTATCACAGCCACGGGCGTAAATCCCGGGGGGGATGGGGGGGATATATCCCCCCCAATTTTGGGGGGTGGGGGATGACCTGTACAAATATCCCCCCCACTTTTCAAAGGCTGGAAAAATTAAAAATGCACACCATACATAAACTTTTGAACTGCTTTATAAGCTATCATTTAGGTGATCAATTAAATTTTTAAAGCCAAACATTTTCCAATCAGAGTCTTCAGACAATTCAACCACATGGCCTCGACATCCAGGAGGGCTGTACCCTGCCTGTTTATGTTTCCCCATAATCCGTCTTTGGTGTTATTTCCCCTTTTCTCTTTCAATCTCTCCCTTTGATGCTCCCCACCTTCTAATCCCTACCCCCCAAAAACCCAATCCTCCCCTTTGATCTCACCTACATGCTATCCCCCTTTGATGATCCCCACCTTCTAGTCCCTACCCAAACCCCAACCCTCTCCTTTGATCTCACCCACATGCTATCCCCCTTTGATGATCCCCACCTTCTAGTCCCTACCCAAACTCCAACCCTCCCCTTTGATCTCACCTACATGCTATCCCCTTTGTTGCTCCCCACCTTCTAGTCCCTTCCCAAACCCCAACCCTCTCCTTTGATCTCACCCACATGCTACCCCCTTTGATCTCTTTTTGACTCACTGGACCAAGTCAATATCGAGGACATGGCAAGAGAATTCGCAGCCAGGACGGATATCAGAAGGAACATTTTTGGTTATTTCTGATTCTGAATCATCAACACCTCATCAGCCTACCAACTTACCAAGGATCATAATAAAGCGCTTTCCCCAAGATTTGATTGAAATCAAGTTTTAAAGTCGAGGGGACAAATATTTTTTTTCTGCAAAGATATCGAGTCTGCATGTCAATTGTCATTGCTTGAATGTGTGTCAAAAATTGTGTTTGGTCTTGTAAGAAAATATTGAATTGTGCTTAATAGCAATCATCCCCCCCAGTCCAGAGAACGGATTTACGCCACTGATCACAGCCAATGTGTTTAGAACGAACCAATAGGCGGCTTCTGCTTCTTCTTCTTCTTCTTATTCTTCTTCCCTCCCTCCCTCTCACACTCTCCTCTCTATTCCCCTCTCTCTCTTTCTCCCTCTCTCTCGTCCCCCTCCCTCTCTCCCTCTCTCTCCCTCCCTCTCTCTCTATCTCTCTCTCTCTTCCTCTCTCTCTTCCTCTCTCTCCCTCACTCTCTCTCTCTCTCTCTATCTATCTCTCTCCCTCTCTCTCCCCCTCTCTCCCCCTCTCTCTCTCTATATATATATCTCTCTCTCTATCTCTCTCCCTCTCTCTCTCTCTCTCTCTCTCTCTCTCTCTTCCTCTCTCTCTCTCTTTCTCTCTTTCTCTCTCTCTCTCTCTCTCTCTCTTCCTCTCTCTCCCTCCCTATCTCTCTCTCTCGGTCTTTATTACTTTTTCATTGAATTGCGGGTACCCGGGTACCCGATAACTGTTCATGAAAAATCGGGTACCCGACTACTGATTTAGGTACCCAATATTGCCCGGGCTTTAAGCGTGAGACCCCCGCGCTGACTTAAAAGACGGGAAGCGCGCACCGCTCAAGGTGCGTGCCTTGCTGTCACGTCGTGTATGGCTCGGGACAGTGCCCTTGCGTCTCAGTGGACGTCACTCCGTCATCCACCTCCTCTCTTATCGCCTTGTTAGCACAGGATGCCCCGGACCCATCCCCGCCCTCCATAACAGATCCTCGGATTATGGATCAGGTCCACGACAGCCCCAGAGTATTAGAGACAAGGTGGATCTTAACCCGGAAGCAACTCGCTATAAGCAAACAGCCAGCCGATGGGAGAGCCTATCCAACTGCCAGTAAATCGTTATGAACCAACCCTCCCCCAACTGTCTCCCCACCACCCTTTCCCTTCAACCATGGCCCCAAAGGTGGCTTCTCTGTCATTCCCCTCCACCACGGCCGAAAATGTTGACCGTGCCGCGTGACAGGGTCCCGTGGGGACATGAGGCCATCAGAGCAGGCTGACATTTCATCCATGTGACAGCGTCATTAACGCGCCCGCCAGCACGACCTTGGCTCCTGGCTAGTTTACCGAGACTTTCCGGGGATGTGATGAAGGATCAATCGGAGGCACTGCCTCCCCTCTCAACCTCCTCTCTATCTCTCTCTCTGTCTCTCCCTCTCTCTCCCAATCTCTCTCCCTCTCCCTCTCTCTCTCCCCCCCCCCTCTCTCTCTCCCTCTTTATCTCTCTCTCTCTCCCTCTCCACCTCTCTCTCTCCCTCTCTCTCTGTCTCTCTCTTTGTCTCTCTGTCTGTCTCTCCCTCTCTCTCCCAATCTCTCTCTCCCTCTACCTCTCCACCTCTCTCTCTCTCCCTCTCTCTCTGTCTCTTTCTCTCTCTGTCTCTTTCTCTCTCTCTGTCTCTCTCTCCCTCTCTCTCTGTCTCTCTTTGTATGTCTCTCTGTCTCTGACTCTTTCTCTCTCTTTCCCTCTATCTCCCCTCACCTCTCTCTTTATTCCCTCTCTATCCCCACCTCTCTTTCCCCTTCCTCGTTCTCTCTCTCTCTATCTCTCTCTCTCTCTCTCTCTCTCTTTCTCTCTCTCTCTCTCCTCTCTCTCTCTCCTTCACTCTCTCTCTCTTCGTCACTCTTTCTCTCTTTTTCTCTCTCTTTCTTTCTCTCTCTCTCCACCCTGTCCTCCCTCTACCCTCCCCCATTTTGTGTGTGCTGGGGTGGCGCTGGAATACTTTAATACCAAACATCCACAGCATGAGTCATACCTTGATCTGTGTATCAGGGTGCCAGGGGATGGCACTTGTGGTGTCACCACTCACCAGCCAGTGCAGGAGAATCCCCCCTCTTCCAAAACCTGCCACCAGTTAGCGATAGCAGATCTTGTGAGGGTGACTAACTTACAATTTTGCACAGTGTCCCGGACCGTCAGTACCAGATGGAGTTATCATTTCTCTTATACCAGAGCATGTCGATTTGGGAGGATATGACTCGTCCTTAAAGCAGCGTCCCGAAATCGTCGGGTCTCGGTTGGATTTATATCTACCTTTAAGCCTATTAATGTCTTACATGATACCAAGCCTGCTCAGTGACTAAAATGACATGCAATACAGAAATCTCCAAAGTTAGAGGGCCTGACGTTTCGATCCTGGTAGGACCTTTCTCAGAGGCAAAGTCTTTGCCTGTGAGAAAGGTCCTGCCAGGATCGAAACGTCAGGCCCACTAACCTTTTGAGATTTATTAGATGTCTTGCGATCTCGCGACACGACTGTCGACGTGAACAGAACGGATGTCTGGAGGCGGTAAGTTATATGCGGGTCTCAGCATTGACCAAGATGGCGACGGTCGTTTAGTGAGACCCAGGGTGGCTTGGTATCGGCACCAGGCTCCGCTCCGCAAGCAATGGCTGCTAACGAACAGACACACATTCACGAATGCACACACAAAGCAAGCGGCCATTCGGTTTCAACGAAACCAACAAATAATGGCTGTTCACGGTGCACTCAGGGCGACCCTCCTGCTAATGATGGCCAACGCAAATGCGAGCAAGTCTCGCTAGCATTGCATACACACTCCGCCCATTCAGTGCGCCTGATGATACGTTTCCTTTTGGATGCTGTTCCAATCGAGGTCAATTCATTTCCCCCCATCTCGAGAGAGATAATACCACGGAAACCAGAGACTACTTTACACGACAATGTCCCACACTACTCGAACCACGACATACCGTCGAGCAAGCGTGCCAGGAGTCCCTAGCAAGTGGTTCTACCAAGTGAGCCAGTACGGAAGCACCTAAGTGCCATACTTAATAATATGCATGTAATACTGTCTATTTTTCTTATCGTGACGACTTATCAACCTTCATAGGCCGTTTTCAAAATGAAGGCTTAGGCTCCGGCTTAGGCTTCGGTCATATTTATCTTACCCGTATTATCACGGTCACATCTCAAAACAAGCGTTTGGCCCCAGTTTTTTGGTGAATACCCTGTACCTTTTAAGCCAACAAACCTAACAATTCGGCAACAAATCACAACCTGGATTTTCAGGTTTTGTCAGACGGAGACGAAGCCTGAGCCCGAGCCTAAGCCTTTATTTCGAAAACGGCCTATAGATCTCTGTTTACAAACATTGACCTCCATTTTGTATGGACGGCCGTCAGCTTCCATAAAATCAACCACAGCTGACGACAGCTGTCGCCTAAAAATACCTTTCAGACATTCATTCAACCATTAAAATACATGTACATTGTGTATAGGCCTATTTGTATTTCGTGTCAAATCGACTTGCCAAGAATGTATATTTCCCCATGACGACTTATTGGTTTGATATCCCCACATGGTAGGATGGTGTCTACTCTACTTGAAAAGATTGATCATAATGTCGTGTCGTCATGTAGGATGGCGTTTAAGTGCTTCCGTACAAAGTCAACGTCTGTCGCCGCCATAAACTACGGTGCCCCTTCAAGGACACGACCCTTCCGGCCCGTCTCCAGTAATGTGAAGTCACAGAACCAAGTTGGCATATATGCACACGTCAACAGATTCCAACACAGTTTAAAAAAATGTTTGTATACAGAAAGCTGTTCTGCAAAATTGTTGTCCACCAGGGACAATGGGAGTTCGTGACTGGTTTTGGTCGAAGCCATCGAAAAGCCGGGCTCTTGTTATTGTGACCAAAAATTATGGTTAAGATGATAGTCAACAACATTTTACGGCGCAAAAGGTGTGTTTGTTAGAGTGGGTGAATATTTCACGAAATGGCGATAATTTTCTCAATCGATGATTATGCCGTTCAATAACGTCATAGAGCAACGTATCGCAAGAACACTCTTTGCAATACACATGAATGGCCAGCTAGCAGCATTCCCCCATAATAACGAAGCCCTAAATGCAAGCCGTTTGTCTGACACAAGTGGTCCTAATCTCAGAAGACAATCGAGTCAGATGAGCCGGTCAGTATGACTGCGCACAGATCAAGACGTATTGTGCGCACCGTCTCCGTTTGATGAAGTACGACGGCGCTAAGACCACTGTCGCAGATTCTCGTGGATCTGAGCTTTAAATTACATTTCTCCTCGGGAACAATACCAGGTCAGTTTATACATGCACCTCAATTATATCATGAATGATGTTTTCGTTGTGTTCATTTGTTCATATATGTGACCCGGCACAACGACATGAGGAATATCCCACCAAAACACTTTTTTGAGTAAACATCGCCTGAAGTTAAAGTATCTTCACAATTCGATTACAAATAATTTTTTATTTTGTTTTGTATTTTCGGAAATTTTAAGTATTAGAGGATATTATATTTTGATATCATTTGAAAGCTAATGGTATACTCTTTCACATCATTGGAAAATCGCAAAATCTCAAAAGTGGGGTTATTCCTCATTATGCTGTGCCGAGTCACATATATCTATTCTTGGAAGATTTCCATCCAAAAAATGGTCACCGTGTCTCTACGTTGTCAACGTGCATGCTTTCGGCTGCGTGGGCGCATTCCCAAGTTCCTGATAACACTGACGATCTGGGAAGCGACGAGCGCGCCACCACTCTCTCCCCCCCCCCTCCTCGCCGGAAAAAAAGAAGAAGAACAAATCTAACCCCATTTGTCAACCCGCAAGGCCGCCGTCTGGGGAGGATGACACTCCCCCGGGATCGAGAAGTGGATCGGACTCGCTGTCACATCTTGGAGGAAACTGATGGCCGACTCAGCGGCAGCCGAAGAAGACAGATAAATGTTTGCAGGCCGGTTCGTCGCCGTCTTGGGGTAACATTTTGTTTACATGATCCCCCCGAAAATAGAACGTGGCATTTCGTGACTAGCACACACGTGCCTTGCACGATCCTCTATGTTGTCCCTCTACTGACGTTGCATTTCTACATTTAACCCTTTTATGGATAGATCTTTCGTCTTTTTCCTTGCCCCCCCCCCCCCCACCCCGAAAAAAAAGGCGGCGGAAGGGCAAATGATTTGGAAGTGGGGAAAATAAGGAAACGCTTAATTCGGCGACTGCGAGACTCGCGTCCGATTGGCCTTTCGTGAGAAGAAAACTGACAATTCGCATGTTTGTCTCTGATTGAGTGACGGCGCGTGGACTATCTCGTCTTCTGTACAGACTCCGATTGTGAGCATTCCGGTCCCATCCCGGGTTTTACTTGGCAGAGTTGAAACCTCGACAAAACAAACCGCGCGAAGCGGAGGCTCGACCCCCCCCCCCCCCCGAGCACGAAATAGGCCGGGTCATCACGTCACAGGCGAACACTAGGATCTGACGGTATACAGATATGTGACCGGCCCAGGCCCAGCGACATGAGGAATATCCCACCAAAACACATTTCGAGTAAACAACGCCTGAAGTCAAAGTATCTTCTCAATTCGAAAAAAAAATAAAAAAAAATATTTTGTATTTTCGGAAAGTTAATGTATTGGAGGATATTATGTCCAAAGGATTTTTTCCGAAATCCGTCTATAAATGTTGAAAAAACGAGGATTTCGTGGGAGTGTTTGTGTACTGTTTTCATGAAAATGTACAGTTCCTGCCTTTTTGAATGGCCGCTTTCGAGGAGTTAGAATGGCGCTGCTATAATGTGTCTGGCACCAAATGAACGAGCGAAGTCCCCTTATACTATTTACAACAAAGTTCACACGGAAATAATTTTGATATCATTTGAAAGCTAATGGTATACTCTTTCAAATCATTAGAAAATCTCAAAATCTCAAAAGTGGGGGCTATTCTTCATTATGCTGTGCCGGGTCACATATGTACTCGATTAACAAAACAAAATCACGTATTAACTTCGTTGCAACGAAGCAGGTAAAAAGAAATTGAATGCATGGAAAAAAGCGCTAACGGCCAACCGATCTCATCCTAGTTCAAACTAGTCCTGAATATGAGAGAGAGTGAGAGAGGGAGAGGGGGAGAGGGGGAGGGAGAGGGAGGGGGAGAGGGGGAGAGAGGGAGGGAGAGGGAGAGGGAGAGGGGGAGAGGGTGAGAGGGGGAGAGGGGGAGGGAGAGGCAGAGGGAGGGGGAGAGGCAGAGGCAGAGGCAGGGGCAGAGGCAGAGGCAGAGGCAGAGGCAGAGGCAGAGGCAGAGGCAGAGGCAGAGGGGGAGAGGGAGAGAGGGAGGGGGAGAGGGAGGGGAGATGGAGAAGGAGGGGGAGATGGAGACGTAGAGGGAGAGGGAGAGCGAGAGGGAGAGGGAGAGGGAGAGGGAGAGAGAGAGAGAGGGAGAGAGACAGAGAGAGAGGGAGAGGAAGGGGAAAGATAGGTGGGGAGAGAAAGGGAGGGAGAGAGAGGAAGGGAGAGAGGGGTGAAGTAGAGAGAGAGGGAGAGACAGAGAAAGTGAGAAGCCTAAGCAGACGTCTGAACGCAAATTTAGCTCAATTGGCAGGCTGCTAATTTGGCTGCTTACTCCAAAGTTATATGGGTTCACAATCAAAATCACCGACTCTAGATTAAGTGGCTGGGGAAAAGTGACACAATTTCCAGGTTCATAGTATGAGCAAGGAAGTAAGGGCCACAATGGTCCAGTCTTTTTGTATGCTGCCTTGGTGTACATGTAATAGGAACTTGCGGACTGCACTTGGAGGCTGACCAGTTGGGTCTTGTGCACCCTTGCAAGCTTCCTCTCTGCGCCCGTTTAAGAATTGAAGGCTTAGGCCCGGAGTTGGGCTTCATTCATATTTCTCTTACCCGTTCTAATGCCACAGGCATCTACGGAGAAACAAGCGTTTCCTGGTGAATACTCTGCACTTATCAAGCCAACAAACTTTCAAATTCAACACCACAGCCTGGTTTTTTTTCAGGTTTTGTCAGACGGAGACGAAGCCTGAGCCCGAGCCTGATCCATGGATTCGTAAAGGGCCTATGTTATCTACCAAACAAACTATAGGCAGGATAGCTCAGATGGGAAGAGCGCCGCTACTTAAAACCAGAGGCCACTGCCATCTTGACACATCTAAGGCTTGGTATTATAACTTCACCTCAAATAGTCTCTTATCTCGATGAGTGGACCGCGTGGTCTCGACTCGCTGGCTTGGGGGAGTTGAAGTTAGTTCCTCCCAAAACCTCTCTTTATTTGAGGAGCCTGGCCCCAGAGACCGACCAACAGACGTAAGTGAGGTTTGGCACAGCCACACCAAACCCGCGGTTACTGCCACTAAATCGTGACTCAGATTCTTAGATCTATTTCTCAACACCATTCGACCCATCGAGAACAAACACCTCACAGTAACACAACACACTCCACCTCTCTTTGTCTTTCTTTCTTTCTCTCTCTGTCTCTGTCTCTGTCTCTCTCCATCTCTCTCTCCCCCTCTCTCGCTCTCTCTCTCTCTCTCTCTCCCCTCTCTCTCGCTCTCTCTCTCGCTCTCCCTCTCTCCCCATCTTGCTCTCTCTCCCTCACTCTTTCTCTCTCTCTCTCTCCCTCTGTTTTCCTTATCTGTCTGGCTCTCCCTCTCCCTCCCTCTCTCTCTCTCTCTCTCTCTGTCTCCACCCCCTCCCTCTCTCCCTCTCTTTCTCTTTCTCTCTCTCTCTCTCATTAAGGACTAGTCTGAGCTAGGATGAGATCGGCAGGATTAGCGCTTTCCACATGCACTCATGTTCATGTACTGCCAACAGATACCACGGTCGCTAGTGGGACTAAACATGTCAGACCTGTTGATGGCGCACTTTAAGACTAGCAGTGGGGAGGAGGTAAAACAATAACCAGCTCCTTCATGCCTGAGCGCAAACACACACACACACGAGCCTTTTACGTTACGTCAGTTTGGGTGATAGTACTACAAATTGGATCTTGAACATTAATCCCTTAGATTCCTGTCAAATTCATGTATACCCTATCGAAGTATTGTACAATGCAACAAAAGAGGTACATGCTTCATTACCTACTAGGTCTGAGTGCTGCACCATGATTTCGATTTCGACTTGGAGAAACACGATGCGTCCGCACCACGCGGTCAATGCGGGTAATATTGTGTGAGTTATTGGCGGTGGAAATAGCTTTGTGCCCAGCGGTCTCCGGCGTCTCCGTCCGCCGAGCCTGATAACCATAAAGGTCTGACGGACTCACCGTGACGTCCGACTCTTTAGCCCTTTTCACACGACGCTGGAAAAAAAAAACTTGCAATGCTTGAGAGAGAATCTAGCGATGGGACGTTGTAGAATTAACAGTTCCTCCCTCACATGATCGATTGTCAATAGTTATCCCGTGAGAAATCCTCCGCTAGCGGAAGATCTGGCGGAGGTCCAGACCTACGACAAAATATCTCAATGGTTTACTCAGCCACTCTCAAGCATTGGCAATCTTTCACACGATGGCACTTTTGTAAGATTCCTCATGCATGAGACATTTTCTCAAGCATTGCGGGTTTTTTTTTTTACAGCGTCGTCTGAAAAGAGTGGACAGATAGAACTTATTTTGTTTGGGGGGGGGGGGGTGAGGGCTGGTCCGCACGGCCGCAATAATACACACGGGCACCAGCGATGGAAGGGCTGGAGCTTGCAGGGGGTTCCTGCTAGTATACGCTCAGGCTCCGTGTCCGTCAATTGGACCGTTGGAGCATGGAGGAATAAGGAGAGATTCCTCCATGGTTGGAGAGAGACATGCTTTGGTCGTTCGCATGGCTCCAACCTTCGGTTCCAGTTAGAAATAGTCACTCACTCTAAAGCTTGGTTTTTTTTAACAGATTCTGAAAAAGTACATTCTTCTCAACCAAAAAAGTAGCCAGAGCATGTATTTGAAGGTTTTGAAACATAACACTCATCCCATTAAGCAGTTTGAAACAAAAACATACTTCTTATATGTAGCGCATGTTTGAAAGAGTACATCTTTCTCATGACTATAGTGTTTTTACACGATTGTGTTGCCTCCACGGATGTCAGAATTTCAGCCGATTCCGTGGTTTCGAGAAAAAAAAAATAGAGGAAGTGCGTGCGCGCGATCGAAGCCATCGGTCGCCTAGAGACCCTACTGTGTTACGTGCGCGAAGTTCAGAAAAACGGCAGCGGACTGAACGGCGCATTACAATGCACCGATGTCGAAACTAAATTTGGCACACCAAAAAAAAAAAAAAAAACCGATTAAGTTTACAAAAACCAGCGTTCTGTAGCACGTCAGTATTCCGTTCACCTGGGGACTCGGAGACTTCTTTTCCCATTTTGGAACAGACGTAGATTTCCATGCAAACAGGATATTAATTCGGTGGTCGGGGATTGGGGATAACGAGCGTAAAAAAAAAAGAAAAAAAAAAGCGAAGCTAGGGGAGGGGGAGGGGGTTCGTGCGCCAAGGCAGTGACTGGCCGAAAGCTAGGCCCAGATATTTTTTTTTAAGGGTTCGGAGAAGGTTTGTGATACGGGACAAAGCAGTAGTGTAAAACCTCAGACAACACCAACTGGAAGTACCAGTGAAGGGACCTTGTTTTGTTTTCATTGGTAAGGATGTCGTCTTGAGCGTTTGGTGGGCGTGGAGTTCAGGGGAGCGAGTCGAGTCTCGCCGTGGTCTCAGTCAGTGCTTCGCGCGAATTTGCACTGCTTCAGCGAAAAACCCTGGGCTGCGGTGTAAAAAAAAAACCACATAGGCCTATATATGCCTCCGCGGCTGGCGGGAACACATTTTCGCCACATTTTCGACATCAACGAATCCGTAGTTGGAGACTAGTTGACTATTTGGGAGGCCACCATCTATGGGCCGGATAGCTCAGGTGGGACGCTCTGATGCGTAAAACCAGAGATCTCGGGCTCAAGTCAAAGTTTTCTTTGCCATTTTTTTTTTCAATTTCTTTAAAAGATCCCAGTGAGCTTCTTATCGATATGTTTTCACGAGAGTTGAAGGTTTTCATCATTTTTTACACAGTGGAATCGCAGTATAGAATGACGACGGGCAGAGCACACACTGCCCGAAACGTCGAGTGCGGGCTGTCCTGAGAGCCGCTGGAAAGAGCCTATACCGGTACACAATGGTGTCCCTGCGAGACATTTCGCATTCAATCGTTTTGCTGTGCACCTTTTCGTCAACCTTTTCACGAGTGTTTTGTTTTCTACCTGGCACAGACCGTTGTTAGTTTCACAGTTAAACGCAGCGGGACCCGACGGTCACCTCTTATACACAGTGATGTCCGTACTTCACTTCTACTTCTACCGGGTGCTCGATGATCGACTGTGGGGCTTTGCGCTTCGCCAGGCCCCATCACGAGCGGCTGCTGTCCCGCCCGGCGGTGTCAAATTCTTTTCAATGGTGTCAAGTTCCCAAGTGAGGGAAATTGGCATGGAAGCACGCTGTATCGAGCAAGACATCGGGTTCATAGAAGTCACACGGTGTACTTTTGTCTGTAATTTAGTTAGGAAAACAGCATAAATGGTTTTTGTGCGGAAATTTAGTATGAGGGTTTAGCATCGTGGAAGTTGTGCTTTGGTGCACAAAGCACGTTTCAAAAATAATTTGCAATACAACCCCCCGAAAAAGAAATAGGCCGAAATAAATAAAACATCTGAAAACATTAATGGGCCTGTCACTTTGATCGGAGCGTGATCGTTGCCAACGGAAGAATGAATATATATATATATATATATATATTATATATTCTATGCCTCAGAAACCTAGATACATCATTATTCCCCCTGAAGTTGCAGAAATGTGATGCCTGCCGCATTGAATCAGGCCCTATGTCGGAAATCTCGGTGAGCCTCGACGTCGCTATTTTTAGAGCTCGATCCGAATAAGATACCGCTAATTGAAAAACAAAATAATTGCTAATGCCTGCCTCGGTCGTAATCTCCCTTTCATGAAACCCCCCCCCCCCACACACACACACACACACACACCCGACATCAGAGGGTACCGTTTACAAGAGCTGCTAACTTCACTGCTGATCTCGTTGCTAAAAAGGCCCACAGCGGGGGATCGACTTAGGACTCCATGCACCGAGCGCTCACGGGCAATGTTCACCACAGCTAAGCTCCACCGTCACTAGTGGGCGTGAATCTAGTGCCTCGTGAAGACCTAGACCAATATCATATAGGTTGAATACACTGTAAAAACGGTGCTCACATCATGCACATGGATGAAGTATGTTGAGGCACATGGTGCACGATACATGCGCACGAGGTGATGCTCACTTTCACTCTATGTGCTTGAGGTACAGTAAATAGGGAGATGTTCTCGTACATGAAGCACTTCGTGCACCTCTTCCGACTTTTGCTCAAGTGATTACAATGCCCCATGTGCTTGAGCTACAGTATTTCATGTGCATGTATAGTACAGTAGGTGCCCAAAGTGTTCATGATTCTGGGACAAATATGTGCCATTGCAGAAGTAGATGAGGTGCAGTTCGTTTTTAGTTCTCCACTGGGAAATTGTCTCCACAAGGTTTTCACGAAACTGGTATTTGGAAAACCAGGACATTTGTGATAGCTAAGAATCCGTCGCAAATTGAATTATAAGCCAGGCAATATTATAATTTCTACCCAGGAAAGTGAATGTGGTTGAAATGGGAGCATTTTTTAAACATCGTTTCTCACTCGGTTGTATATTGTGCACGAGAGCAAAGCAATGTCTCCACAAGGATACAAAAATGGGTATGTTTGTCACTGTCAGTTATGCATTTTTTTCGCTACCACGTAGCAGCAAAGTGAAAAGCTCGTTTGAAGAGATATCAACAAATTCAGGGGGAAATACTTAAAGGCTCAATACAACATTAGGAAGATCGGAAAACATCGATGTCCACAGATTTCCTTCTAATTTACATACCGGTAGTTTGTAGATGGTCGTGATAGAATCCTCATGTTGAAATTTTACGGTCTGGGATGCTGTACTTTTCGAGAAATATTTACTCAAACATCGACAAATAGTTTATCACTCGCGAGTAATAAACTATTTCTTACAGTACAGAAGTGTGCGAAAACCGTGACGGTTTTCTTTTGGGGGGATCTACTTTCTCAAATTACCTTTTGAGCTAAAACCTTCGCAGGATTTCTTATTTTGGAATGTCTAATGGTTTAACACAAACTGTGGCAATATTTTGACTTTGACCAATTAATATTGTATAGGGTCTAGTGGAACCATATTGCCACCAGCTGTGACCACAAGACTCGATGACCAGCCGAATGTCGGCCATTCTAAAAGTCATGTTTTGCTGGGCGGGAGCGTGGGGGGGGGGGGGTTGGTCCTGGGAGTAATGGTCATGAGTGACTGAGGTTTAATCAGCCGAGACGAAGCCGTATTTTTCTTTTTAAGGCTGGGATGACCGAGGCGATGACAGACTGTCGGGGCGGGGGTCAGACCATGGTCAGAGCGGGCTCCTCAGCCGTCTTGGTCCTTCGAGAGATTTGTACTCCCTCTGCCTCTGCCTCTGCCTCACCCTCTGCCTCACCCTCTGCCTTACCCTTTACCTCACCCTCTTCCTCACCCTCTGCCTCTGCCTCACCCTCTCCCTCTGCCTCACCCCCTCTCTCTCTCTCTCCCTTCAGTGCCACAGCCATCTCTACTGAACCAAATAATAATAATAATGATAAAAAGAGATTCATAAAGCGCCAAATTGCCAAAAAGGTCCCAAAGAGCTGAATACAAAGACGAAAGGCAGAACTAAATCACAAAATTACAAGATACATGAAGAGGGTATTCAAAGAAATTTGGTTATCTAAAATAAAAATCTGGACCAGCCAGTGACAAATTCGAACCAATGTTACAAAAGCAAATAACACGAAATTGTATTCAATATTACCTCATTATAACAATGCGCGTACTACCTATTGCTAAGAAAGATATCCTGCCCCAAAATAGATCCGGTATTTCAAGAATAATCGTTGACTCTCTCTCTCTCTCTCTATCCTTACGTTGCATCTTTTCTTTTTTTTACCTGTCCAACGATTGGATTTCATTATGCCCTTCACTTCAGGAAGGTCCCGTTGAACTCGCAAACCCAAACTCCCCTGCCTGCCTTTCTATATACGATCTGTTTTCAAACAAACAAGGGCAACCAAAGCGACTGGGAAGTTAAGATAAAATTAAAAACAGCCAAAAAAACATCTGACTGGACTGGGATTTGAACCCAGTCATTTGGGTTATAGCGATCGACCACCTGATCTATCCACCCCTGAGGTGTGTGTGTGTGTGGGGGGGGGGGTTTCAAAATCAACCCCCTTGTTTTTATTCGACGCAAACAACAATTAAGTTCACCCTTTTTAAGGAAGCTTCAACCTCTTAGCAACTTTCTTGCATACAGGAAGGTTGCAACTGTTCGTGTCACTTGAAATTATTTGATTGCTAGCATCGTTCCGCAATTTTCGAATCCGCCACACGACCTGGACCAGCTCGGTGGTTAAGACGTCTGCACCAGAAAACAGCAGTCGAAGGTTCGAATGCCGCCCGGGCTGCCTGATTTTATTTTGTTTTCAGCGTGCACCGGGAAAAACCGTGGAAACAAAATTAAATGCTGATCCCTTTTTCAGACATAGAGGGCGGCATTTGTAGAAGGAACTCTTTATTCCAACGATCGCTCCACGGAGCGATCACTGGAAATTCAACAAATTTCTTTCTTTTTTTCGAAAACGGTAGATTTTCGAGAGCTGAAATTTCACGGAGTATCTGATACCAATACAAACTTCCTGATGAGTAAGTAATTTCTCTAATTTGGAATGTCTGGAGATGCACTTTGCATACGGTGTACCCCCTCCCTCTTTAAGACTGCCTTATGCATGACACCAGGTACTATGCTACAGAGATGGGACTTGCCCTCCGTCTAAATTCTGCACTTTTCCCCCCCCAAACCCCGAGCAGTGGAGGGGGCCTGTCATCACTTGTTGCCCCGGAGACATCCCATGGCCACGCCTAGTCTATGATCAGAACGGCAGGGGGGTGCGAAAATCGAATTAGTACCAATACTTAACCCCCCCCCCCCAAAAAAAAAAAAAAAAAAAAAAAAAAATCTGAATTTTTAGTGGGGAGAAGGAGGCCGGTAGATGAGCTGAGAGTCTGTACTGTGGCCAGTGTGGGTTAGTCATGCCCATTGGGGATGTCAGATCGAAGCAGGTGCCGGGAGCCTTCCGGTGGCCGTGGAGTTTCTGACAAGCACGGGTACAGTGCATCACAGAGCAAGGGGGTATACATTGTACATGCATGCGAACCGTACTTGTATGGGAGCCAAGTTCTTTGGCGTGTGATTTGGGGTGTTTTTTTTTCTCTTCTTCTTGAGCTGCGATATAGGATACATGCTCACGAGCAACTGGCACATCGTTCACTTTAGAATTGGAGGATGGGGGTTGGGTGAGGGGCCAGGGGGCTGGGTTAACTGGCCAATCACCCACCATGACCCATCAAAAGTATCCGTGATTCATCGTCTACTGTTTAGCAATGGTCTAGCTCCTAGACATTAGAGTATTGGTGGAGGGGAGAAGTGGAGGGAGCTGGGAGGTGGGGAAAGGTTATGCAAACTAATTTAGGCCTCTTCCAATGATCTATTTTTGAAGTTTTAGTGGTGTTTTTTTTACTGGGATTACGTAGTGTTGGGTTAACTCCCAACAGAAATGACAAAGACAAGGTTACCCCCGCGGCCGGCCCGAATGAAATTTCCGATAAATTCATTTGGATCAAGTCATGCGAGCCCGCCAAGCACAGACCTGAGGGAACGGCGGGACGGGGCGCCTGAGGGCGCCAGACTGGTTCAGCTGCACTTAATAATAATTATATTCTTGGCCGAAACCTACCTCAGCTCAGCGCACGATGACACGCCGACCTACTTCGAGGCAGACACCTCACTGGAGGAGGGGGAAGAGGTGGTTGGCCGCTCGCGCAGATGCAATCAGGAGCCCCACTCATTAGGAACGCAGCGCCCTCTAATGGTTGCGCAAACAGATAATAGAGACTCATGCCGATGCCTTTCCCTCCACCTCGTTACATCCTAGCTGCTTCCCGACTGTTCGCGAAGGTTGCACTCAAGAATGGCCTCTTAAGGAATGGTGTGCGCTATGCAGTTCGCATGGGGAGCTTCCCCAACCCCTAAACTCACCCCAACCCACAAACTCACCCAACCCTACGCCACTCCCATCCCACCCTACCCCACCCCAACCACTACCCTCAGAACAACCCAACCCAACCCACCCACACCAACTCTACCCTACCCCTACCCCATCCCTATCCAACCGCACCCCAACCCTTACCCCCATCCCCACCCCAACCCTACCACCACCTCAACCCACCCCATCATTATTCGCTAATTCGAAGCTCAAACTCGAATAAATTATTTTCTGTCGCGCCACATCGCCTACCGCCGTCTCCTTCTCCGGCGACCTGAAATAGAGAAGAACATGTTAAATGCAATAACTTGGGTAACATCGTTCTTCTGCGTCGAGCTATACGGGCGGTTAGTTACAGTTGTGTAGGTTCCTGTGGACAGCGTATCTCGCTGTCCGAAAACCGAACCTCGCTGGTCTCAAACATAACACAACAGCGTGCAGTAGGTATAATAGGGAGAGCTATAAGGAGACGTACGACGTAGCTGCGCTGAAAACGATCAATGAACTGCCACGCCCGTGGCCTGTGCACTCTACCATCACACTCTTACGTAATATGCTAATATCCTGCAATCTTAGTTGCTCGCGATAGAAAATGTTAATTACTCTACCCCATCCAAACCTCACCCGACCCTACGCCCATCCCCACCTCTACCCCTACCCAACACCTTACCCCAACACTACCCCACCCCAACCCCAACCCACCCCATCCCCTGTAATCCAGCCAAGGTGTTTGTTTGGTTCGTAATACGGATGCTGAAATCTCTGGATCTGCTCCTCGGCGCAAGTTTATTTTCCGAGGAACAGGAGCTCAAGTCCCGGATTAGCGGACCGAGATTCCTGGGGAGTGCCCGGGCTGGTCTTGCAAGAGACATACCGAGAGCGGGCCAGACGAGGTTACCCTCAGACCTGACCTATATAACCTCCCCCAACCTATTCAAAACAAAACCATCAAAACAAAAAAACACCAACGCTCAATGCCCAGCCGCGTTGAAAAAGAGACTACGATACTATCAATAAAAAAACAACCCTTTATTAGATATGAAAAAAAAAATGTCTTTTGAAATATACACAACCCTACGAAATATCATTAGTCAAATGTAAATGCACACACAATTGATTGGTTAAGAAAAAAAATAGGGCGTGAATACTGATCAAAGTCAGGAAGGCTTCTTCTAAAACGACCAAAATGGAAATCCGAAAAAGTTGAAGGCCAGACGTTTCGATTGTAGCAGGAAATTCCTCAAAGGCAAAAAAACCTGCCTCGGAGAAAGATCCCGCCAGGATTAAAACGTCTGTCCTCTGTTTGTTTGACATTTGGACAAAAAAGATAAGTCGACTTCAATTGATTGATGCTGACTGATGCTGATTGATTATTGATCTGAAGCGGTAGAGCACTACAGCGTACTGTACATGCGCCACACGGGAGTGCGCACGTACGGAGTGCGGACGTGTATGCAGTTCATGGGGACCTTGGGTTCATGAGAACCATGTGCTGATAATTACCGATTAGTGAGCCTCTTGAATGAGATGTACCGGCGCACAGCCAAGTATTTGGGATTCCCACTGGCAAAACACAGGCCTGTGCGAATGGTAAACACTGTCATATCATGACAGCTCCAATAACAAGCATTCAGGCACTAAAGGTGTGTACTATGATGAGGAGGAGGAGGAGGAGGATGGGGAAGATGATGACGAAGATGAAAGAGATGACGGCGACAATGGCGACGGCGACAACCACGACAACCACGATTGTGACGACTGTGAGCGTGATGATGATGATGATGATGATGACGGTGATGGTGATGGTGATGATGGGGATGGTGATGATGACGATGAAGACGACGACGACGATGATGACAATTTTGATCCAATACGATAGCCTGTCCGGTGTGATGGCCGCACACTGCACTTGACTGACGCTGAAATCACTAGACTTGGTCCACGATATGGCGGACATATAGTTCCATCCCTGGTTCCTGCCAGCGTCCACGACTTGCGCATGGCTCCAGGGAGATCCACCCGATTCTCAGCAGCATCACGCCTGCCAATGAAGCACGGACGCACGCTTCTCATGCCCTCACTGAACGTATACCGGTCCTCTAGGTGTGGAATATATAGTGTTCCGCCCGACAGGGTGATAGGATTAGAGCATGGTGCCTGCACAAGGAACAAAGGGAAAACCAAGAACCCCAACAAAATGTCAAACAAAACCAAATCAGATAGACACACACAGACACACAAAATGTTAGAATAAAAAGTGTTAGAAAGCCAAGTGGAAGGTTTGCGGCGAGTGTGAGTCGGTGACACCACGTAACACATCTCCTTTGAGACGGAGTGCGGCTCTGAAAAGAGCCGGCAACTCAACGTTTCGGGCAGTGTGTACACTCACACCGTCGTCGGGCTATGTCGCTGACGACGGGCAGAGTACACACAGCCCGAAACGTTGAATTACCGGCTCGCACTCCGTCTCAAAAGAGATGTGTCGCAATGTGTCACCGCAATCCTTCCACTTCTTATCCTTCCACCATGCAAATCCTTCCACCATGCAAATCCTTCCACCATGCAAATCCTTCCACCATGCAAATCCTTCCACCATGCAAATCCTTCCACCATGCAAATCCTTCCACCATGCAAATCCTTCCACCATGCAAATCCTTCCACCATGCAAATCCTTCCACCATGCAAATCCTCAAATCTTATCAAAAAGTAACCAGTGACACATTATTTTGAACTGCAGTGTACTCCATTTTGTATTTGTTTTCTTTTCTGTTTTTAGAAAGGGCCGCTGGTACAAGACCGGGTCAGCCACCGGACAGTAGAATTGGTTTTGACAGACAGCCTCGGAGGGGGAAGTATAGTTTAGAGTTTAAAGACTCAAAATATCACCATGCAGGAAGGGCATGAGCCAGAGGGAAGCAAAGGTTACGGGCGTTAAGAGGAACCATTGCAGCTCGGGCTGGGCGGCGCACTCCTTCCCTAAAATACAGCTGCCTCTAAAGGTACTTGACATCACGCGAGGGAGGGACGAGGACGGGTGAACGCACCCGATGCAGGGAGTGAGAGATAGGACAGCCTGATGATTCCTTCCTTTCCTTCCCGGGCGGAAAGGGAAGCAGGGTATATCACACGGACAGGGTCGACAGGTGATTTGTTATGCTCTTAAAGAGTGGCATCAATATCACCCAGCTGCTCGTAGCTGCCACCAAACGGGACTGGTGGGGAGAAGACCCTCTCCGCCCCCTCCCCTCCAAAGTGAAGAGCGGACTTTCTGTCTGCAAACTGACACTACACAGGCCCAATACAACATTGGGAAGATCGGGAAACATCGATGTCCACAAATTTCCTTCTAATTCACACAGTTTGTAGATGGTCATGATAGAATCCTGAAATGAAATCTTACGGTCTGGGATCCTGTATTTTTCGAGAAATCTTAACTCAAACATCGACAAACAGTTTACTACTCACGAGTAATAAACTATTTCTTACACTACAGAACGGTGGCTGCGTAAACCGTGACGGTTGTTTTGCCGTCAAAATTGCCGTCAAAAATCGCGGGCGGTTCTCGCCACTCATACGCCGCCGTAAATCGGCGCAGGTCTTGCGCCTGCAATTTCTCACACTAGGCGATGGTTTGGGTGTTATTTGATGGCGTTGGCCAACGTAGGGGTACGCAAAACCTACGCAAGCAAGGGGGTGACGGGCCCGTGGGAGCCGGGCAGGCAGCGGTCTCTCCGGTACGGCTCCGGGCCAAACGCTCGCAAACCACGGCACAGCAGCCCATACCAAGCCGGGTCCAAGCTATGTTGCGGCGCGCAGACCGCGCTGCTTCCATCCCACACACACAGCAGTCTGTGTGCGTGCATGAGAACGAGCGTGTACTGTAAGCAGCCGCCCTGGCGGCCATAATTATAGGGGTGGTTTTCACAAAGCCTAAAACAATGTATCGTAGGCCCAATTTAAAACTCAACTTACGATGGATAACCCACCGTATGTTGTGGTAGGTGGTATAGTTTCTGCGCATCGCTAATCGTCTTGCGATTGATCGTAAGTTACAATGAGTCTGGTAAAACCGACAGCAGGAAAAGGCTCGCGCACGACCCACGGCATATTCCATAGAACCGCTCACTCACCACATTGCACTTCAAGCGGCTCGCTTACAGCTCCTACACAACATTGGTCGAGGTCAAAGAATAGCACCAATACGTTGTCTGATCCAACACATGCATGCAATGGCACACCTGTGAACATTTCAGCTCAATCCGCCCACCGAGTCTCGAGAAAATCGTGAAAACCGCTTCATTCGTTTCGCGAAAATGCAGCATTCAACGCCGTACGGTACTCTTTCGAAAAAATAGTTAAGATCTCGGTGAGACGTAAACGATTCCTTTTACTCTTTTCTCGCAAAATACAAAATTTTAGGCAGAAATATTTCAGTGCGAGGTTTCTACCATAACCATCTTCAAACTGTATAAGTTTCATGTAAATCTGTTAACATTTATGCT
>OX465101.1:28707774-28727774 GCA_949987565.1 Luidia sarsii | reverse complement strand
GTGATCCAGACTCCGGGATTTGATCCGGATCATCAACAAAAAAACGAATCAACTCAAGCCAGTGAGAATACCAACATACTGTACAAATTTCAGAACGATGCATTATGAACTTGTCGAGTTATTTTGCTAACAACGGCATTGTGACCCCACATTTGTTTTTTCTATTTTATTTTTTTTCGCGTTTGGTCACGTCAATGTTTTTGCCCTAGTTACGGACGTATCTGGCACTGCTTGACGAACTCCCTATTGGGTCACCGAAGTCAGTCAATGTTGGTTTTTTTTTTTCACATTTGGAAAACTTGGGTCGGGGAGGGTAAAGGGGTCGAGGTTGAGAAGGGGCTAGGGGGTGGGGGTTGGTTGGTTGGCGGGGGGGGGGGGGTTGGGAAGTGAGGGGGGGACACCTTCTGGCCGTGCAGCGTGTTACGGGGAGCGACAAGAGAAGAGAGTGAGAGAACGGAATGCCAATCGGCACAAACAGTAATTCGGGGGCCCAGAAATACACCCGATGACATGATCGTGTCATCACCCTCTATTGAGTCCCCTCTATAATGGAGTCCCCATTCAACCCCTCTCCCCTCCCCACCCCCCGCCAGACAAAGTCACATCACACGAACAAAAAGGGAAGGCCGGCAACAAAAATGTCTAGAAGTGGACAAACCTAAAAAAAATGCTGATAAGGCACATTCGTTCAGGTACGACACAAAAAGTCACACAAAATTGTTGCAAACTTCGTGCTGCCTTTTGCTGGCTCAAAAAAGAAATCTTGAATCGTGAATCGAACCATCGTGCCCTTTTTGAGGCTTATTATTATTATTATTTTTTTTTTTTTTTTTTGGGGGGGGGAGGTTACAGGTGCTTCTATTTTCGAGTCACTCCATGAAGATCAAACATAATCTGTGATAATTCAGATTATTAGGAGGGCGGGCCCTGGCAGGGCATTCTGCTTAATTTGAGAAAGGCCCTGCTCAGATCAAAACAACAAAAGTCACAGTAACTCTTATACTATACATGTCCACGTTTATTGGTCATTTATGTCAGAAAACAATTTGCATTTTTTTTTAAGGAGAATCCATGGTTTCGAGACAAATAATTCACTTACCATAACTGGAGGGAGTACTGTCATCTTTCGCTGTATAAGCGAATCTTTCCATCCAAAGTTGCCGTCACGTACTGCCAGGAATAAGAACATTTATTAACCAGACAATGAAGGTGGTGACAATCAAAATGTAATCACGACAAAGAATAAGGGTGGGTCAAAGGCCTTCCTTTAGGATCGCACTTGCAGACTGGTCGGTTGGAAACACAACCACTTCATCAGATGCACGTGCAGTAGATGCATCAGAATGGATTATTGTAAAAACAACAAGATTTAAGAATAAGAAACCCTGGTGATATACAAAAATGTTGCAAACTGCTTACTGACTAAAATTACCAAAATGTAAATCTAAAATTTAGTGGGCCTGACGTTTCGATCCTAGCAGGACCTTTCTCACTCTGCCTTTGAGAAAGGTCCTGCTAGGATCGAAACGTCAGGCCCACTAAATTTTAGAATATGAAACCCTGTGAACGTGCACTCCTTCAATAAAGACTTCATGAAAGTCTCCTTTCAGTGACTTGTCCTGGTTTCACTTTCAAACTGAACATGAGTGACAGCCTATGAGTGTATCATATCGGGCATAGAATCACTTGGTCACCTTTCAATAAAAGGTCCTGCTCCGATTGAAACGTCAGGGCCCTCTACTTTTTGAGATTCGCATTTTGGTCATTTTTAGTCAGTAAGAAGGTTGCAACATTTATGTTTGGATAATTATTACTTATTGGGAATACATGCAGAATACCCCGCCACTATGTACATTGTACGTGAAGCCCTTCCCCTTGGCCTTGCGCGTGCAATGCAGTGTAGGCCTCCGAGTCGGTGTGTGTACAGTGCAGAGGTGAGTGGCGGGGTAGTCTGCAGTCGGGCCCTATATTGCACATATAGTAAGTTAACCACTTCACTTTGGTGTTGCTAAGTGCCGGGCCCTCCGAATCCGGGCACCACCATTAATAGTATCACTGCCCAAGTTTTAAACCAATTTGAGAATCATTTCAGCCTACAAACAAACAAAATATGTTGCATGACAAAGGCTACACACAGACGGCCGATTGGGCTACGTTCGACTCGCTTGTACACATATAAGGACTATTTATTGATTTATTTCACGGGCATTTATTGAAAATGGCACATCATTCCAAAAAACAAAAAAATAACAACCACCGTGTGGTGGTCATGCATGGGGCACAAAAGAGTGGGTCGGTGAGAAGTGGTTGTTGTCGATCTAGTTTCGATCGTGATTCAGCAATTGTTACGAGGGCCGGCGGCACAGAACCCACGCCACCCTCCGCCGTCTCTAGACACCACGTGGTGGATAGAGTTCCATAGCCCATCCTCCTCCCCCCCGAAACCCACCCATCACACCCCACCCCCGGGTGATGGCACGACACGGCTGGATCCACAATCTAAACTGCGTTTCAGACGGGAAGCTCCCAGGGGCCACGGCTGAACCAAATTAAAGGCAGCATCCCATGTAGCTATCGGTCTTGCAAGGACTTGCAAGGCGTGCACAGTACGGCGGAACCCCAATGTGGACAAAGTTTGCGGTAACACCGTTTTACAAGACAGTCATCTCTTTGGAGGAGTGTGGCCCTATATATGGGGAGCCGGTAACTCCATTCAAGTCCAGTTAAAATTGTTGCATGATGATCCACTTCCTCGGAATGGATGCCTACATCCTTCCTGTATGTGTACATCCAAACTCTACATGTTCCCTGATATCCGTCCAGCATTATACAGCCTTGAAGTACTTAGCACTTTTCATCATGCATCCCACTTTCCCAATCTCTTCCCCTTCCTCTCTCTCTCCAGATCGCTCTGTAAATGTCTCTCTCCCCCTCGTTCTTTACTCTCTCACTCTCTATAACTCTCTTCCCCTCTCAATAGCTCTCTCTCTCTCTCTCTCTTTCTCCCCATCTATTTATAATTATATCTCTCTCACTCAATCTCTCCCTTACCCTCTCTCTCCATATCTATCCGTCTGTCTGTCTGTCTGTATGTATGTATGTCTGTCTGTCTGTCTATCTCACTCCCCAAGCCACTCCAGCGACCTCTTTCTCTCTCTCTCCCTTTTCTCCATTTCTCTCTCCCTCACCTTCTTCTCTCTCGCTCCCATCTCTCTTCCCCTCTACCCCTCTCCCTCCCTGTTTCTCTCTTTCTCTCTCCCCTTCCCCCCCTCTCTCTCCCCTCTCTGTCCCCTGTCACTCCCTCTCTGTCTCTCTGTCCCCTTCAGCAGCAGCAGCAACAAGAAAACAATTCAAGCCTGGTGTTTCAATCCTAAATGTACAGTAGGACCTTTCTCAAAGGTAGAATGAGGATGGTCATGCCTTGAACAAAAACGCCCGGCACTGTCAAACTTCTTGAAATTTCCTCTCTTTTTTTTTTTTTTTTTTTTTCGCATTAGGTCTACGAATTGCAAGATGTCACAGTCAATAACTTGGGATGGGTTGTGAAGATATCCTGGCGACCGCCGTATAGCATCCTATTGAATATCCATTATCAATTTCCTCCCAAAAGAAAAGACCCGGAGTGCAGCAACAAACAACTCTGGGACACGAGAGGGCCGCGTGTTCCGGGTATAAGGCCTGGAGGAGCGCGGCACCCCAAACACGTTGAGAACCTTGCAGTGCCGTGCCAAGCACGGATTCTATGCATGCAGAGGGCCAAAGTTGATAATTCGCCAGGGTTGGGGGCGAATTGGATTGAGTTGGAATCCATTCCAACGTTTTCCATTGTGCTATCGCTCACGCTGCAAGTTTCAGCCAATCAAATCACGGAGGGAAAGGTGGTCTGAATGAGAAATCGTTGCAGAAAACACACCCGGGGATGAAGCAGCAGCAGCAGCAACAACAGCGGCAGCAGTTGCAGCAGGGAGCCTAGGAGCAGCAGCAGCAACAGCGGCAGCAGTTGCAGCAGGTAGCCTAGGAGCAGCAGCAACAGCAGCAACAGCAGTAGCTGCAGTAGAACCCATGAAAGCGCAGCGTTTGTCTTCATTATCAAGCATTATCCAACGTCTGCAGATGTTCGTCGACTCTTCCATCACACATCCACCGGCACGATCTGTCTGATGTCTGATGCCAGCACACCGATGTGGTCAAACCAAGCGTGTATCAGGCTCGATCAGCTCGCCAGATACACCCTTGGTCAAACTAGGGGTCTGCACATGAAACTCCCATCGTTTGAAGAAAACAAACATAGGTTGTCCCAAACACTTGGCTGACGTTGGCTGGTTTGAATACCGTACATGTACATGCAGAACGCTGTGCAATTGACAGCTGACTTATTAGAGAGCTGAGGAGGGTGAGGAGAAGGGCGAAGAGGAGGTCGAGGAGGGTGGGAAGGGTAGAGACCGGTGAAGGGGAGTGAGGAGGCTGACCAGAGGGGAGATAAGGAGGAAGGTGAGGAGGGTGAGAGAGAGAGAGGGTGGAGATGGAAGTGCGGGCGAAAGAGATCGAGGTTAAGATGGTGAGGAGGAGAAGGAAGAGGAGGGTGACAGAAAAAAAATGGAGGTGGGGGAAGATCGAGGTAAGATGGAGCTTGACGAGGAGGAGGTGTTATCATTGGTTTTTTCCCCAAGAAGTACCAACCAACAAAGAATGCAAACAGGCAATGGGACATTCGGGGGGTTTATGAGGAGCCAGTGTGTACACATGCAAACAGGAGCTGGATTTGCTGAACGCTCTCTACTCCTCTAGTCTCAGACGGAAGGG
Organism: Luidia sarsii; assembly: GCA_949987565.1. Lineage (NCBI taxonomy): Eukaryota > Metazoa > Echinodermata > Asteroidea > Paxillosida > Luidiidae > Luidia > Luidia sarsii. The sequence continues at coordinate 28,722,971 of OX465101.1, read as the reverse complement.
AGCCATGGTTGCCCCTGTCGTGCCTGGACAACGTCCCCCCATCAGCACACAGGAGGAAACAGTTATGAGCATCAGGAGGATGGAGTGAGATCCGCTAATCAAGAACAGGTGGAGCGGGCAGATGAATGACAGGTGTCAAAATACGCGATCCGAGGCACAAATCAACAAAGGGTTGAGGATGAGCCACTACACGACTATACACAGATTGTACATCGATAGAGAGGGGGAGAGGTCATAAATTCGGGTCTCAATGCACAGAATAGCCCGTAACTAGTCACAATACCTTGACGTTTCAATCCTATACCAGGCTCTCTCTCTCTCTCTCTCTCTCTCTCTCACAGACAAGAGCGGCTTGCCTGCTGGGATCGAACCGCTAAGGCCTCCAACTGTTTCAAGATTTGTATATTTCCAGTCCTGGGCCTATTAGCCAATATACCGTTTGTAAAATTCCGCATAACAGTAGATTATTTTTTTAAATAGTAAATCAATACAGTAAACGTCGTTACAAGATCTACGAGAAAAGAAAAGGCAACGAGAGAGGAAGACAAGGCGCCTTAAACTACCCCTTTGCCGATCCACTGGTAGAAGCTGGTGCAGGGACAAGTCAATGAGCTGACAGGGAGGTTTTTTTTTCCTCTCTCTCGTCACGGCGAGGCGACGGCATGCGAAATCATGATCTTACACCACCCGCCCTCCTCCTCCCTCCCTCGCCCACACCCACCGAAAAAAAAACACTGCTCCCTCCCCTCCCCTCCAACTAAAAGCATTCCATTCCATAGAAGGAGCCAGTCGGCTCATTCTGCTCATTCGTGAATCAGGAAGACTCCCGTTCTTAAAGCAAAGTTTTAGCAAACCCGTGACACCTAGCAATTCCAATTCTCCTCCTATACAAAGTATAACCATGGAGCTATAACTCCACGGTATAACATATTTAAAATAAGAGGCGTGCATCCCACACGTAGTTGTCCTCGATTGTGTAGTGTTTGTTTTTAATGGTTTTATCCACGTCGCAACAAGTGGCGATGATCATTCACCAGGCTAAATCCGCTCTCAGATTTTAGAAACTCCATGAAGGATGTCTTCCCCGTAGACAAAACCGGTTGCTTAATAACAGTCGTGTGATTGTACCTTTCCGTTTTCCATGCATGCATCCGTACGTGCGTGGCAGGTGGCAATTATTTCCTCTGGGCCGGCTCGGGCATCAGACTAAAATTCGCTTGCATCCGATGGGAGACTTCATAGGATGTTCTCGGCTAATTGACGCATACAAAACCAGCTGGCCAGCATTGCCATTGATGTTAAATATATCCATCGCTCCTCTGGTGCTGTCGCCTACCAACCACTCTTTTACTTGTCCACTTCCCAAGGCTTTCGGATGGGTATCTTTCCAGTTGAAACGTGTTCATCGGCAAACTTGAATCAAAGACTAGGTGACTATTTTGTGGGAAGGCAACCATCTAAGGGCTGGATAGCTCAGATGGTAAGAGAGCTGCATGGTAGCACGCAAAACCAGGAGGTATTGGGTTCAAGTGCAGGTCCAGTCAAAGCTTTCTTTGACGTTTTCAATTATTTTCAAACGTAAATTACACTGATTAAATAAAAACTTAAAAATAATACATGAACTAAAATGAAATGAATACCGAAGGCATTCTCAATGAAGGACTGAGCTGTGCACATTCGGGCATGTCAGTCAATTATAGATACAGTAGTGATTCAATGGTCTTTACTGAGTGCCAATAAGCATGTCACCAAGGTTGTACCTGAACATGGTGGGGGAGTAAACTGGTGGCACCTGATGTTTGTGGAACTGGCAGGGCATCAGTGATTGACTTGGACATACAGGTAGAATATACCCTCTACCTGCCTCATCTCCCTCTCTCCCACTCCCTAGCTCGCTCTTCCTCGAGATCTCTCTGTCTCTCTCTCTTCCTCCCTCACTCTTTCTATCTCTCTGCCTCCCTATCTCCACTCTCTCACTATATCTCTCTCCCTCTCTATATATCTTTCTCCTCCCCTATCCCTGTCCCACTACATCTCTCTACCTCCCTCTCCCTCTCTCTCTCCATCTCTCTCACCCTCTCCATCTCTCTCGTCATCGCTCCCCACTTCTCTATCTCTCTCCCTATCTCCCTATCTCACCCTCTCCCTCTATATCTCTCCATCTCCCTCTATATCTTTCTACTCCCTTCTCGCATTCTACATCTCTCTCTCTCCCCCCATCTCTCTCTCCCTCTCTATCTCCCTCTATATCTCTCCATCTTCATCTATCTCCCCCTCGGTCTATGTTTCTCTCTCCCTCTCCCTCTCCGTCACTCTCTCCCTCTCTGTCTCCCTCGTCCACCCCCTTCACCTCTCTCTCCACTGTTGGCACGGTCTGGCAATAGCCTAGAGGGGATCCCCTGCAATAACACCTAGGTAGACTCGCTAGGGAGATGCTGCTTTGATTTTGGTTCCAAAGGTAGTTCCTGCTCAGTATCACCGGCCTTCCCCTGTCCAATAAGCCGTCCCTTCAACCGTTCAACCCCTCAATCCATCCAGGCCACGGACCATCAGCCTCGGCACCTTTCGTCTCCCCCTCCCCCCTCCCGCACCACGAAAGACGAAGGAGGCATTCGAACATCTGCCGGTCATTTGAAAGGAACCTGTGTTATATTGGTTTTGATTGGAGTATTTATTTATTTTTTAATTCTCGGGGAAGTTGCCCCCATCAACCCCCCCCCTCCTCCCCCTCACCCACTGCCGAGATTCGGAGTGAGCAATGGCTGTCATCCCAAGCCGAAGGACCTCACCTGAGCCCTTTTGGGACATGCGCACGGGAAAACCAGAGATTCCTTTTCCCCTATAGTGGATGGGATAATGCACTGCTTCCGAACTGTCTCCCAGGTCCGACGAAAAACAGGCCACCTGCGAGTTCCTCGAAAGAAAAAAAAACACAGCTCTGCCTCGCTGCCTGAAAATAACAAGGTAGGTTCCCCCGGCGGGAATGGCACCGACATTCGGCAACAGACAATCCGTAAAAGATGCAATGCGGAACCCGCACCTATACAGACCCTAACAGGGCTCGAATTTGCCACGCGACCTCGACCACCTCGGCGGTCGAGTGGTTCGGACGTCTGCGCTTGAAAGCAGGAGTCGCGGATTCGAATCCCCGCCCGAGCTGCCTGAATCTGTTTTCGGCAAGCAATCGGGCAGTGCTCACCATGCATCAAGTATATAACCGGTATTAAATTAATATAGGAAGGTTTGCGGTGAACAAGTATATAACCGGTATTAAATTAATATAGGAAGGTTTGCGGTGAACACCATGTATCAGGTCTCTTAAAGGAAGAGGTATGGTTCTGAAAAGAACCTGAGGGTAACTCGACCAGTATGCTCTGGCCGTCATCAGGAGAATGTCTTGGGATCGGTGGTGGAACTCCTTATATACCGGTATTTAATTACATTCTCCTCGACGCAAAAATCATATTACACCTATCAGGCAATGTGATGGCTGCCGCCGTACAGGTTTGAATCCACCATACAAATGAACTCGACAAGGTCGGTGATTAACTGGGTCACGTTGTTTAAACGTATGCATCAGACAGCATGAGTCACAGGATCGAATCCCATCACAGCTAGAACTGGATTCTTCTACAGCTGGCAATCGGACAAAGCCCCGATCATGTAGCGCTTATTATGCGTTGAGTAGGGCAAAACCCTTGTTGAAGTACATTCTCCTCGTCGCAAGATCATATCGTAAATCTATGATGCAAAGCGGTGTCAGCAGCTGTACAGGTTCGAATCCCCCGCAGACCTCATCAAAAACCCTTTTCCAGTAAATGGGAGCAGTGTGAAAAGTCGGTGGGGATATCAGTCCCCGAGAAGAGACATTCTCGAGGGTATATCAGTGTAGTGTGAAAAGGACCTCCATAGTGTAGTTTCCTATGGGATGCCAGTCCATGGAATATAATAGGATAGAAGCCAATTGTCCGCAAGCACGGCGCAAGCGGTGTAGCTGAGGAAAACAACCGTTCGATATAGCTTCGGGCAGGCCGATGGCTTCAGTTCCATTGGTGCCACGGCCGCGGATTCGTTTCGCACCACCCGTGACTGCCTTCGAAGCGAGCAGACCTGTCTGGGGTCTGTTTGTCCGAGTAACGAGTCGTACAACAAGTCTGACGGGGGACATTCAAACCTTTACGGTATTTATACCACATGTACTGTAGACCCTAGTTGTCTGGTTGTGGGAGAGGAAGGTAAAGACCCCCCTCCCCTTCTACACTCCGACCCAATACCAAGAACAAGCTAGGACCGTGATGGAACATCATGGGTCCGCGGAGGGCAGAGGACCAGAGCAATGAGTCCCCCCCCCCAAGCAAGAATCATCAGACCAGACACAGAAGGACCTACCACTACCAGATTGGATGGCTGCTTGTCCGGGTTTAGCCCTGACACAGTCCCCCTACTCTCCACCCTCCAACCACCCTCCCCTCCTTAATCACCACAGGATATCAAGCTTTCCCCCGCAAAACCACAGAGCTTCGCACCCGGCTTCCCACGTCAGCCTCTGGTTCAATTCAGCAACAAGCAGTCCCATCACGGAGAGGAAACTGAGTCAAATCTAGTGATGGAAGCAAGACACATCCAGCCCCCCCCCCAAAAAAAAAGGAAAAATGAAAAATGGAAAAAGGAAAGCCAGTCCCAAACACATACACACAAACACAAAAGGACAAAAAGCACAGAGAAATAGGAATCTTATTGATATTAATGGCTTTCTTTGTAGTTGATTCAGTATCTACTTCCTGCCCTTCCGCGGTCTAGAGGGAGCCGCTGCTATTTGTGGAGTGAGCACAATTTGGCACTACCGGCGTTCTCTCTGCAAAACAACCTGCATAAAGTGCAGCCAGTGAGCTCCGGCGCAAACCAGACGGATGTAGTCTTAAAACGGGAACTCAAATATGAAACGAAACCAAAAAAGGGAGGACGGCACGTCTTTCCCTCATGACGGGCAAAACACAATATGTGACCCGGCACAACGACATGAGGAATATCCCACCAAAACACTTTTTGAGTAAACAACGCCTGAAGTTAAAGTATCTTCACAATTCGATTACAAATCAATTTTCTTTTTGTTTGTATTTCCGGAAATTTTAAGTCTTAGAGGATATTATATTTTGATATAATTTGAAAGCTAATGGTATACTCTTTCACATCAATAGAAAATCTCAAATCTCAAAAGTGGGGTTATTCCTCATTATGCTGTGCCGGGTCACAAATGTGAGGGGCACCAGCAGGTTGCATTGGCTTTTTATTACGCCAACCTCTTGTTGGTCCATGCCGTTAAAATTTTAACACTGTCAGGTTCCCATTGTAATGAAGATATTTCATTTCATTTTTCAGGGTGGTTTTTTTTTACCCTTTTTATTACAGTGCAACTTGAGGATATGAATGCGATTACCTGGTACAAATCAGATCGGATCGCATCAAGTTGGCTCCTGGATTCAGTTCAAGATCGCGGGTTGGCAAATCCTAGTGCCCGATGCAAAGGTGGATAAAGTTTGCTTTTATTTTAACAGTAAGCGCAAACCAACAATGAAAATGAAATGTAACCATGAAAGGGGAATAAAAAAAACGGAGACGAAGACAATGATGAAGATGAAGACGAAGATGAAGACAAAGATGAAGACAAAGATGAAGACGAAAACGAAGATGAAGACGAAGACAAAGATGAAGACAAATATGAAGACGAAGACAAAGATGAAGACGAAGACAAAGATGAAGACGAAGACTAAGACAAAGACTAAGACGAAGACTTAGACAAAGATGAAGACAAAGACAAAGATGGAGACGAAGACCAAGACAAAGACTAAGACGAAGACTAAGACAAAGATGAAGACAAAGACAAAGATGGAGACGAAGACTAAGACAAAGACTAAGACGAAGACTAAGACTAACATGAAGACAAAGATGAAGACAAAGATGAAGACAAAGATGAAGGCGAAGAAGACGACACAGACAAAGATGAAGGCAAAGTCGAAGATGAAAACGAAATGCAGCAGGCCCAATAGCTGTAATGCTAACTACTGTGATTCAAATGGCGATCAAAATCGTGATCCAAATCACAGTAAACCTACGGTGCCTGACATGTAAATGCTACCCGAAATGACAATCGGAAAGGTACATCCCATGATTCAATGCGTGCAGGTGAACACCTGGTGACACAACGGCATCAATCTCTACACCACTTTGTGTGCAATCTAGTGCACACTTACACATAATACACACACAGGGCAAAACAAAAAAATGATTTTCCTCAATGATGTTGAAATCCATGCACGCACCGGGTACCAACAAGAGAAAAGCAGAGGTCTTGGCATCGACCAAAGCTGAGACAAGGAGGACGTCTTCTTTGAGACGGATGATACCGTGCGCACGAGAAAGCCGGTGCACAGACTCATATACGTCATCACCCTCGGACCACAATCCAAGAAAAAACAAAAACAAACAGTTGGTGTTTTTTTTTTCAATCCTGATTCATCTTCCCTTTCACAAAATTGTCAGGAGTGTCAGTGGCACCTTTGGATAAACTTGGGCCGACCTCTGAAGACGCGACACCCTTATCCATCCACCTAGTATATCCCCCCGCCCCCCCCCCCCGCCCCAGACTCGCAGGACAGCACCGTTACGGTCAGAGCCGACACACGCGTTATCACGAGAAGCACCCGACCATACAACACTCTGCCCCGAGCCGCGGAAAGTAAAAATGGGCATCGACACTCGACAGCCGCGAACTGGAAAAAAAAACGCCTGGAAACACTTCCCAATTCGGGACGAGATTAGTCATGGCTGGGGCGGGAAGATTTGGTGGTAACTCCTTGATTTGGCAGTCTGCAGCGGGATCCGCCAAAACCTCAACCCCCAACCTCCTTCCGGAAAGAAACGAAGAAAAAAACCCACACCAAACCTTCAAACCTAAGAGTCATTTAGATATGTCAATGTTGCAAGGATGGGGCTGCAGCCCGACCGCGCCAATTAACGACGTCGTTAACACTTGCCGCCCCCTACACGGAAGGAGACGATGAACTCAATCAGGAGGACCGGAATGACTGTCTACCTTGTGGCGAACTTGGGGGGACCACTTCCACGGGATCTGCTATAGGCCTATACCACGTTATTGATCGCTAATGACACCTTAGCCGTGACCCGCTCCGGGCTAAAAATGCGACACACTTCGCGCTACGCATTTAGCGTCCGATTAATGGTCCGATCATCACAAAGCCACGATACCCCCTCCCCCCTTCACGTAAAGCTTCATATAATGGTCCAATGTATTGTCACATACTTTGAGGTTTGTTTGTTTGTTTGTTGGGCTGTTTGTTTGTTTGTTTGTTGGGCTGTTTGTTTGTTTGTTTGTTATTGTGTTGGGGTGTATGTTTGTTTGTTTGTTTGTTTGAGGGCTTTGTAAATACTTAAAATTGTTCCCAAAAATGAGGGTCGAGGTAATTTGGCCAATAAGCACTGATTCCTGTTAATTTCGATCCCCGCAAAGGGCCTGTTCATTTACAGGACACGTACATGACACGTATGTAATAATACACATGTGCGGTTCACTTGACAAGTCAGAGGAAGAACCTCACCTATGGACGAACCGTACTCTATGGAAGAACCTTGCTATATGGAAGAACCTTGCTCTATGGAAGAACCTTGCTCTGTGCAATAACCTTGCTCTATGGAAGAACCTTGCTCTATGGATGAACCTTACTCTATGGATGAACCTTACTCTATGGATGAACCTTGCTCTATGGAAGAACCTTCCTCTATGGAAGAACCCTGTTCATACGGAAGAACCTTGCTCAATGGAAGAACCAATGGCCTTTTTTTTCAACCACCCGAAGGGATCCCTGTTCTTGGAAGCCAGTGCTCCGTGCATTGAAAGGGGTTGGGTGGGTCGTTGCAAGGGGCGAGGGGAAAAGGTCGGGTCGGACTTCTGTTGTGCCGCCACTCCCGCCTTTGAGCGGATCAACCACGGCTCAATCCTCCAGTAAATATTTCTAAACTACTAACCCATTCCCTACGGGGTAAAAAAGAAGTTCCCGCACGTCTGTTTATAGACACAGACCACGTGTCTTTTGCAGTTCAACGGACAGATTTAGCAGAAAATCGGAGAGAGTGAATGAAGAGAGAAGGTGTGGGAGAAAGGGAGGGAGAGAGAAGGTGGGAGAGGAGGAGGGAGGGAGAGGGGGATCGAGGGAGGGACAGGGAGGGGGGATCGAGGGAGGGAGAGGGAGGGGGTACTGGGGTAGTTTTAGGGAGAGAGATGGAAAGAGGGGTGGAGAGAGAGGAAGGGGGAGATACAGTCAGAGGAAGAAGAGAGGGGATATAGGGAGAGAAAGAGGGGGAAAAGAGAGAGGGAATATAGGGAGAGAAAGAGGGGGAAAGAGAGAGAGGGGGAGGGAGAGAGAGGAAGAAAAAGAGAGGGGTGGTATAGAGAGAGGTTAATAGGGAGAGAGATGGACAGAGGGGAAGGGAGATATACAGTCAGAGGAGGGAAAGAGGGGATAGAGGGAGAGAAAGACGGGGAGGGAGAGGGAGGGAGGGAGAGGGAGAGAGAGCGAGGGGGTTACAGAGAGAGGTTAATAGGAAGATAGATGGGAAGAGAGGTGAAGAGAAAGGGAGAGATACAGTGCGAGGAAGGATGAGAGGGAGAGAAATATGGGGGGGGGGGGGAGAGAGGGAGAGGGAGCGAGGGAGAAGAAGAGAAGACAACTTGTAGGCCTACATTTGCATGTACGTATATGCTAAAGCATAGAAACGATGGCTATCATGCCTGTTCTCAGTTTACCAAGACGCTCATCAGTGTTTTCTTGTTTAGCAATCTAACGCTTTCGAAATGATTGCCTTCCAAAATGTCAAGGAAACTAAAGATTAAAATATAAATCAAGTCGACATACAAATCACTAAACGGCGGGTGAATAGGTATTGTTCTGTCGCACTAAGTTCAGTACATAAAGAGGTTTTTTTATACAGTCACGCAGGTCTCGGCGTTTTCATCGATTCAGTGGGTCGGTCAATCCATCCACATCCGTCTGGGGAAATCAAATCACGGCCATAAAGTTGTGGTTGCCAGTAAAAACCGTGGGTCATCAGGTAAACATATTTTCCCTCACTCACGAACAGGCCTCCGTGCTTTGTCACTCAAGAGTCCACGCATGCTTTACTGGAATTTATTTACCGGCACTAAAACCCTTGTTTTTCGGTATTCCCCTCTCCCATTTTGATCTCCCCCCCCCTCCGATCATCCCTCTTTTTGATCCCTTCCCCTACTGCCGGCACTATTCCCCTTTGATCTCACCCCGGTCGACCTGTCTGCCTGTCTTCTACTTTCTATCCATCTCCTCATGCACATTCCGTATCTAATTTGGCCTCGTCCCTTTCTTGTTCTAGTCTCCTGACGACGGGCAGAGTACACACATGACCGAAATGTTGACGAGTTGCCGGCTCTTTTCAGAGGCGCACTCCGTCTCAAAAGAGGTGTTTTATACAATGCCACGGAGTCACCGCCACAGAGGCAGGTGCAAACCTTCCACTTGGTGCAAACTTTCCAATCGTATCTTACTGCCGTTGTCATTCTACCTCCGAGAAAGAACCCGGCTGGGATGGAAATTCCTTGAGGTCAAACACAATACACAAACTACAAGGAGGACTTGCTTGCATGGTAACGCGTGCAATCGGTAAACTTGGAAATGACACATTCGGACGAACGCGAGCGGGGATGGATTGAGCACACTGTAAAAACGCGTCTTGATGATTAGTCTGGCAGACAGTTAACCAGTTCGCGTCGCTTCATTCAAATTCGGCGCGCCGGTGGTGTCGCTACGCGTCGGGCCCCTCACAATACGAGCGTTTTGTCGAAGTTATAAAAAAATAAAAATAAAATAAGTCTACTACAAAGCAATATGTCGCATGACAAAAGCCACACAGACGTCCGATTGTGCGAGGTTTGACTCGCTTGTAGACATAATTGTGTTCTTATTGAATGATTGAATTCCGACAGGTATTTGCAGTTCCCGGTTGTTTAGCGGGTTATGAAGATGATTAAGTTATTCCAAAGACTTCCGTGTATATAATTCTGACGGTCACGGACAGTGAAAAATGGCCCGGTGCAAAGTGGTTAATAGAGATGAACAGAGACAAGCGCTCATGCCAGGCAGACCTTTCATCACCTGCTGGCACGCCATGCTGACCCAGAACAAAGTGCAGGACACTCTTATTTCATTCTCCAATTATCCCTTCCCCCTTCCCCATTAGACGGCCAAATGAAGTGCCCTGCGGTGCTCTCAACCTACCAGAAGTTTGGACGTGACAGTGGACAGCAACAGATGTCTGACCACAGTGATATGACAGGAGGAAAGGAGAGGGGGAGGGACGGAGGGACGGAGGGGTGGAGAGAGAGGGAAGGAGAGAGGGGGAGAGAGAGGTGGAGAGAGAGAGGAGAGAGAGGGGGGAGGGAGAGGGAGAGAGAGAGAGAGGGGGGGAGAGAGAGGGAGAGAGAGAGAAGGGGGATGGGGAGAGGGACGGAGAGAGAGAGCGATAAAGAGAGACGGGGAGAGAAGAGAGGTGAGGGGAGAGAGGGATGGAGGGAGAGAGAGGGAGAGAGCGATGGGGCTAGAGGGAAAGAGAGGAGGGAAAGAGGGGAGGGGAGAGAATGAGGGGAGAAGAGAGAGAGGGGGGAGAGAGGGGAGATAAAGGGGAGCAAGAGCCTGGGAGGGAGGGAGAGGGAGGGAGATAGAGGGAAGGGAGAGGTGGGGAGGGTGAGGGAGAGAGGGGGAGAGAGGTAGAGAGGAGGGAGGGAGTGAGAGAGAGAGGGAGAGAGGGAGGGAGAGGGAGAGGGAGAGGGAGAGGGAGAGGAAGAGGGAGAGGGAGAGGGAGAGGGAGAGGGAGAGGGAGAGGGAGAGGGAAAGGGAGAGGGAGAGGGAGAGGGAGAGGGAGAGGGAGAGGGAGAGGGAGAGGGAGAGGGAGAGGGAGAGGGAGAGGGAGAGGGAGAGGGAGAGGGAGAGGGAGAGGGAGAGGGAGAGGGAGAGGGAGAGGGAGAGTGGGAGGGAGAGGGGAGAGAGGAGGGGAAGGGGAGGGAGTCCACAGACAGAAGCATACAATGCAGTCAATCATGTTATCCCCTCATGGAGCCTGGTTCCCCTGGTTTGTGAGAGAGAGGGTCGAGAGAGAAGGGGGAGAGGGAGGGAGAAGGAGAGAGAGAAAGAGATGGAGAGAGAGTGAGAGAGAGAGTGGGACAGATAATAGAGAGATATGGGGAGAGGTTAAGAGAGAGGAGAGAGGAAAATTATTGGTGACAAAAATAGAGGGAGACCAACTGAAAGAATGAATGGAGATGGGCAGTGATGAAAGGGGTCGCCGCTGGCATGGCTGGCATCGGGCACGCGCAGTGAATTGGTCCGGCGGTCGACGTTGCAGCGACCGCCAACCGCAGAGAGGGGGAAGGGGGAGGACCTAGGAGAACATCCGGCACAATGTTTTCTTCCGGGGTTGGACAGAGAGACTGGAAACTTCTGCTTTGTCATGGCTCGCTGCAGCCTCCTCGGGTCATTTTTGCAACGTGAAACAAATTGAACAACATCATGATACATGAAGCATGGATGACTGATGAGTACTGCATACTGCATACAAAGCAGCAACATTTCCATTTCTATAGTAAGTTAATTCCTAACACGGTTGCCATTTTGGTAGAGCGCATCACAAATAGATTAAAGTCACATTAAGTTCTTCTAAGATCAAATGTTTGTCTGTTGAACTTGAAAATGGGATTTCAAACTGCTCATGGTGAAGGCAGTATAAGTCGTGACTGGTTTGGCGCGGCGTCGCCTGCATAGAATTCACTCCTTTGGTATGTACTTATGGACCGTGCCATCATGATCAAACCAAAACAAAAATGAGGTCGTATTGAGCGCTAACTCTAATCAAGATTGCTCAAAGCGCAGGCTCTCGGTGAATTCATTACGAATCGATGGGTTCGCACGGGGCCAGTCTGCCGTCCGCACTAAGAGGTGGGCCTACCAACAAAGCGGCTTAACTAACCGACAAGTGGCGTTTGTGCAAGCAAAGCGGTCTGAAGAGCCAAAACTGTTACCCCTCAAAAAAAAAACAGTGACAGGAGTGACACTGAAATCGACGAATATAAATCAGAAGGAGAGACGTGCATGGCATTCTACGTAGGAGGAAAGGCCCGATAATGGGATGAAAATAAGGATGAAAATTAAAAAAAAAACATAAAACTCTCGCAGCCGAAGAAAACGACAACATCCCGAGCCCAAATAAAAGCCCGTCTTGATCCGATGACCTTTCAGATTGCTTGACGATGATCGCCATGGTTGACAGCCACAACAATTTACGGGAACAGGTAAAGTTGATTACCTCGTTACTGCCCTAGACCATGGACACAGGCGAGTCCTGCGCCACTCCCACGAACCTAACAGCTCACTGCCAAAGCGTTATATGGGCTTTCTACCCATGGGCTACCTGACCAGCAAAACAAACATCTCCACAGGTGGTCCAATCCCCTCCCCCACCCCACCCCACCCCACCCCCAGGCAGACAAGTAACTAAAAAAATTGGATTCCCCAGAATACAGAATGTCTCGCGGGCCAATTTGTACGTGCTTCGAAAAGCGTTCTCGGGGAGGGAGAGGTGGGGGGGGGGGAAGAAAAGAAAGGCCGACTCCCTCTTTGCCTTTGATCAATCAGCGAAGGTGGGGGGACAAACACACAGCGGGCGTGGAGCGGGCAAGATCACGCCGGATCAGAAACATTGGGTAGTTGGTGGCAGGGTTGGCGTTGGCGGTGGATCGGTACGGTGGGTTGGGAGGGGGAGGGAGGATGGGAGGGAGGGGGAGGTGGAGGGAGGGAGGGGAGGGGAGGGAGGGAGGGGGAGGGGGAGGGAGGGAGGGAGGGGGAGTTAATAACCAGAAAAGAGGAATGATATCGGTTGATTGAGGGGGGAGTGGGATCATTTGCTAATTCGCTCGATTGCTTGGATGGTATCCAGTGATTCCGCCATCTCCCCAGAGGGGTGGCAGGGGGAGGCGGAGGAGGAGGGGTTACGAGCTAAACAAGGACTGTCGCGGCAGAGAAGTCAGTCAGTCGACATCCGTATCACCAGCGACTTTGATCCGCCCTCAACCCCCCCCCCCCTCATTATTAAGGGGTCTGAGCAAACAACGCCAGCTGGGGTAACCGACATCAATTCTCCACCTCAATTACAGGAAAATTGAAACTCTTTTTTTATTGCTTTCCCGATGAAATGCAATTATGCTATAGTTTTTTTTTCTTGTCCAGGTCAAACAAATAAAGGAAAAACTGACTGGGAACTTTGAAAAAAAAAACATCGTTAGTTCTGATACACCGTACGGTTTCTGTGAGTCGCTCATCGTCTTGCGATTGATCGCAAGTTACGATAAGTTTGGTGAAATCGATCGACGAGCTTCCTTTAGAAATGCATCTATAGGCCCCTACTTCATGGGGCAGTATGTACTTGGGTCTGGTGATGTCTGAATGCCGACCCAAAACGCGTTGCTGGACGTTACTTCCAATGTGTATAAGGCGCAATGACTACTGCAGACTATTCGAGCCGGAAAAGAGTCTGCGACGTTCGGTAGCAACAGATAAAGAGTGCCTATAGCTCCATCTAGAGTAGTTGTTGCTACGAAAGCTTGTTGCTGACGAAGTTGCTGTTATTGCTGCTGCTGCTACGGAATAGTAGGCTCTCTCTCCAACCGATTTCCCTTCAAGTGCTATAGGCCTATATCCTTTTTAACATGCTGTTATTCATCAGCTAAAGACCAATACGGCTATCTCGTAAGCATGCAGTTTGCTCCTCGTGTATTTCATCAGATGTAATTATTGCATCCGATAACGAAGTTGTTGCTACGGAAGCTTTTGCACTTTTTCCGACTGGGTAAAGTCTTAAAGTGCTATCCAGTGACTAGGGCTATCTGTACACATCTTCAGAGTGAGACACGTTACAGACACACGTAGTTTGGCGGCCAACGACGAAAGGCATTTCCCAAAACACACTGAATACTTTTCACCAAATGGACACACGCGTTTGTGGGAACTATCAAAATGAAGGGGAAAAATCGTATTCGTAGCTCTATGGAAAAACGGAGGGGTGGTTGTGGCAGTTTGCCTAGAGGGACAAGCTTTCTTTGCTCTGGCAGGGACCGCTAACGCCAGTGTTAATTTATGACATATTACCAGAAGTAAGGACTGCACCTGGCTCCTGGGAAAGCCATGCAGATTTATCAGGCAGCGGGCCAGTTTACTGTCTTCCCTCCCTCCCTCCCTCCCTCCCTCCCTCCCTCTGTCCCCACCCCACCTCCTCGTCGAAAGTAAAGAAAAAGGAACAAATTAATTGGAATCTTGTGACTGTGGGGTGGGGGTGGGGAGGGGAGGTGGGATGGGGTGGAGTTGGGAAGGTAGGGAGAGATGGGGGAGAAATGGCCAGTCTTTTGATTAATAGGAGCAAAGCGGGTTCACAAGGTTTTGATTACTGCAACGATTTATGTGAGGGGGTACTAGGATGGAGATAGCCCTCCAGGATTAACCTTTTTGTCAAAGCAGTCACTTTCGATTCGCCTGAGGAGGGAAAGGGGGATTGATTGCCTAACATTATTGTCTGGCTGAAAAAAACCCCGAGTGGAGCAACAAATGATGAACACTGTAGACACAACAAGGGGCATTCAATCAACGATACCTTTATAGTCAGTTGACAGGCAGTGATGTAGCGATCATTTCTGGTTTCTGACACATTTGTTTTCCCTCTCAGACTTGTTTCACCTAGTTATGGGCTCCAAATCGGTCGCCAGCTTGGACACCGCTGTTTTGAAAGTCAGATGCAACGAGATGCGAGGCCGTTGCCAGTGGGCAGAGTCAGCCCGAGTCAAAGCCCGAGCCGAAGCCCGAGCCAAAGCCAGAGCCAAAGCCAGAGCCAAAGCCTGCACCAAAGCCTGAACCAAAGCCCGAACCAGAAACTGGGCCAGATTCTGGGCCAGATCCAGGGCCAGAGCCTGGGCCAGAGCCTGGGCCAGATCCAGGGCCAGAGCCTGGGCCAGAGCCTGGGCCAGAGCCTGGGCCAGAGCCTGGGCCAGAGCCTGGGCCAGAGCCTGGGCCAGAGCCTGGGCCAGAGCCTGGGCCAGAGCCAGGGCCAGA
>OX465101.1:28685879-28707574 GCA_949987565.1 Luidia sarsii | reverse complement strand
GAGCGAGATCAACACCTGGTAGGTGCCCATGTGTGTACAATGCCATCCAGGCCATTGACTTCACGCGCGTCAATGTTTCACGCCTGCTCATGTTCAAACATCTCCATGGGGAGTGCTCTTTAACGGCGTAACATTCGACAGGAGTTTTGCTTCCCCCTCTCTCCCTCCCTCCCTCCCTCCCTCCCTGCCACCACCTCTGCCTCTCTATTCAAGACAGTGCTCCTGTGTCTGAGGGGAGAGTTGGGCCCAACCACCTTGGTGCACCTCGGAGCTCTTGCCCGAGCTTGGGCTGTACCGGTACAATGTTTCTGTCTCTGTCTGGGTCTGTCTGTCTCTCTTTCACTGTCTCTGTCCTTGTATCTGTCTATCTCTCTGTCTTTGAAACTGTCTCTGTCTTTGAAACTGTCTCTGTAGCTGTCTCTCTCTTTCACTGTCTCGGTCCTTGTCTATCTGTCTTTGAAACTGTCTCCGTGTGTCTCTTTATCCATCTCTGTGCACTGTAGCTGCCTGTGTCTGTCTCTTTCTGTCTCTTTCTGTCTCTCTTTCACTGACTCTGTCCTTGTCTCTGTCTGTCTGTCTTTGAAAACGTCTCTGTATGTCTCTTTATCCGTCTATGTAGCTGTCTCTATCTATATCTCTTTCTTTCTCTGTCTCGTTCTCTCTTTCACTGTCTCTGTCTATCTCTCTGCCTTTGAAACTGTCTCCGTATCTGTCTCCGTATCTGTCTCCGTATCTGTCTCCGTATCTGTCTCTGTATCTGTCTCTGTATCTGTCTCTGTAGCTGTCTCTGTAGCTGTCTCTGTCTCTGCCCATTTTTGTGTCCACGTCTGTGTACGTCCATGTACCTGTCTCCATGTACCTGTCTCATTCTCTTTCCCAAATAGGAAGTAGGCTACTGCAGAAAGGTCACTCAAGCTTCAAAAGGGGGAGTTAATCAATTCACTGACAGGCTGCACTTCCTCCAACCCCCCCCCCCTCCCTTCCACATCCCTTGAGATGCTGACTGGCACAGCTGCAGCGCTGTAGTCAACAGCCAAAATTGACCCACCTCCTTCACTCACACATGCTCAGAATTACACGCACCGCGAACACATTTGTTACCGTGCGGATATCAAGCTTCCAAGATTCAGCTCTTTTTTTTCTCTTCACTTGAGCCAATCAATTACAAAAATAAGAGAGAGAAAGGGAGAGAGAGAGAGCTCTAAAAATACACCGCTGATGAACCCGAGTGTTTTTTCTCGAATAAAGTCTCGGAATCTGGGCAACGGTCGTGGCAGGTGACGTGAACAGGAAAATGCACGCTGATGCACACTTGGGGTGCTGTAGAGGCATCTGAGGGGATTAGGAGACTGGATGACCAGAGCACATCAACACTGTGTCACTGGGGAACATGCTGCCATAGGTGTCTGACAGATGGGATGGCAATGGTTGATCCGTCAATTATAACACCCAATCAACACACTTAGCATCATACTTCTCAGCTTCTACTTTGGTGCACTTAAGGCAATGAATGGGCCTCTTTGGGAGGAGAAATTCCCCACCCACCAAAAAAATAAATAAATAAATAAAAATCACCCACTGAGGGTGGGTGGGGGAGGCAGAGGCAGAGGCAGAGGCAGAGGCAGAGGCAGAGGCAGAGGCAGTGGGAGAGACAGAGGCAGAGGTAAAGGCAAAGGCAGAGGCAGAGGCAGAGGCAGAGGCAGAGGCAGTGGGAGAGGCAGAGGCAGAGGCAGAGACAGAGGCAGAGGCAGAGGCAGAGGCAGCGACAGAGGCAGAGGCAGAGGCAGAGGCAGAGGCAGAGGCAGAGGCAGAGGCAGAGGCAGAGGCAAAGGCAGAGGCAGTGGGAGAGGCAGAGGCAGAGGCAGAGGCAGAGGCAGAGGAAGAGGCAGAGGCAGAGGCAGAGGCAGAGGCAGAGGAAGAGGCAGAGGCAGAGGCAGAGGCAGAGGCAGAGGCAGAGGCAGAGGCAGAGGCAGAGGCAGAGGCAGAGACAGAGGCAGAGACAGAGGCAAAGGCAGAGACAGAGGCAGAGACAGAGGCAAAGGCAGAGACAGAGGCAGAGGCAGAGGCAGAGGCAGAGGCAGTGGGAGAGGCAGAAGCAGAGACAGAGACAGAGGTAGGGGAAAAGGCAGAAGCAGAGGCAGAGAAAGACAGAGAAAGAGACAGAGACAGAGACAGAGAAAGAGACAGAGACAGAGACAAAGACAGAGACAGAGACAGAGACAGAGACAGAGAAAGAGACAGAGACAGAGCAAAGACAGAGACAGAAACAGTGTCAGAGGTAGAGGTGGAGACGAAGAGAGATGCACACAGAGACAGAGAGTAGCCCATCAAAATCTACTCGTTGATTGGCCAGTTTAGTCTCAGTAGTGCACCAAAGACAAGCCGATTGGTGCAGCCCAACCAATAGCGGCCAATACAGAGAACCTGGAAGGTACGTGTACATGTACTATCAACCCGAATGACTGCATCACCTTCCACTTCTTCAAGTTGAGAGATAACCTGTCAGACATGACTCAAATGTTCTACCGAATCATCCAAAAGAAAGGGAGAGGGTCTTTGATATCTAACAAGGGAGGGGGGGGGAGAGGACGGGCCGGATTGGAACCCTCGTTTACAGTGCAGAGAAGATAATTTAAAAGCAAAACTGGGGAATTGGGGACTGCCAGCCTTTGGAGGTTTTGCACTCACCGATTTGTCCTCTGACCCGGCAGCTATGTACTTGGCACAAGGGCTGATGGCTACACCGCACCGATGGGCTCGGTCCATGTGGCCCTCAAATCTCTGCACGCACCTGTGGCATAAGGACAGCTCCAATTCAAGCACAAGGCGCACATGCATGCCGTAGCTTGCTCCTACACTGTATGCCTAACAAAAGCCTAACATTTTTGATCCACCGGCATCCAGCTTCTTTTGAGAGGAACAGCAAATCACCTTTGCTACTTCTATGAGTTCCGACAAGTTTGTCTGTGGCGTTGTCTCTGTGTCTGTCTGTCCGTCAATCCATCCATCTGTCTGTCCGTCTGTCTGTTTGTAGCATTTTTTTGTACAGTGGAACGTCGCTTTATAACGAACATCCCGGGATCCATGAAAGTTGTTCGGTATAGCGGTCATTCGTTATAGTAGTTGCGGCCACATATTTTGTGCACCAAAATCAGGAGCCATATGGAATGTTCATTATAGGCGGATGTTCGGTATATATCGGCATTCGTTATAGCGACGTTCCACTGTATTGCTCTTTACATAGTTGGGACTGTTGTTTTTTCACTTTACCTCAAGTGATAAATTACAAAAGGAAAAATCACAATTTAGTGGTTTTTTTTTTTCCTTTCTCTCTCTCAGAGTCTGTCCACAGACTCAATTTGACAACAGTGAAAGTACAGTCGCGGGTCAGTGAATGGAAATGGAGCATTCACTCGCTTTGGGCCGAGTTACGGGTGCCGGCTAATCTCAGCTTCTCTCTGGGGTAATAAAGCCCAGTGACTGGAGACAAGACTTGACGTGGTGGATTGAATACCTTCCCGAGTCAAAAACTCACAAAACAACAGCAGTTATTGATTCCTCACTTCATAATGTACCGTCTATCTTTGCAATAGTCAACCCTACTTCTTCTTTTTTCTAGATAGATTTTCCTTGTTTGGCTTTCCACAAATGTCAGCAATGTCAAACATGTGTCCTTCCAAGATGGCCTGAACTCTGTAGTATTCAAGATATTCGCCTCTTTTCTTTCACCACCACGGAGCGGTGCTGCACCTGTCTTCTTGTGAGGTAAGAACCATCCCCCGCAACAAAAAGAGGGTGAGTTCACAGAGGGGAGCAGGGAACAGAGTGCGGGCCAGGATCATTTTAAGGGAGGCAGTCCCAGAGAGGACACAATGTGTTTATTGCCAGGTGCCAGAGTACAAGTGACTGTTGGGTGTCAATTGAGGGTGAGGGGGAGGGGAGTAGGGGTCTCTTTTGGGACACCATAGGGCAGCGTTATCCCCCCCCCCCTCTCCTCCTCTCCTCCTCTCTCACCTGTTGGTGCGGAGGTCCCACAGCTTGATGCTATCTGTCACGGCCGCTGTAAGGAAGAGGTCGTAGGCAGAGGCAGGGTGACTGACAAAGGCCGAGCCCTGTGGAACCAGTGCAAAAACAAGTGGGAGGAAGAAAAAAAAGAGAGAGGTTTGAACATTGGTTGTAAACACTTGCCCATCCTAAATAAGCTATATATGGCCCTCTTCCAAATTGTGGCTCAGGCTCTGGCTCAGGCTCTGGCTCTGGCTCTGGCTCTGGCTCTGGCTCTGGCTCTGGCTCTGGCTCTGGCTCTGGCTCAGGCTCAGGCTGAGGCTGAGGCTGAGGCTGAGGCTGAGGCTGAGGCTGAGGCTGAGGCTGAGGCTGAGGCTGAGGCTCTGGCTCTGGCTCTGGCTCTGGCTCTGGCTCTGGCTCTGGCTCTGGCTCTGGCTCTGGCTCTGGCTCTGGCTCTGGCTCTGGCTCTGGCTCTGGCTCTGGCTCTGGCTCTGGCTCTGGCTCTGGCTCTGGCTCTGGCTCTGGCTCTGGCTCAGGCTCAGGCTCAGGCTCAGGCTCAGGCTCAGGCTCAGGCTCAGGCTCAGGCTCAGGCTCAGGCTCAGGCTCAGGCTCTGGCTCTGGCTCTGGCTCTGGCTCTGGCTCTGGCTCTGGCTCTGGCTCTGGCTCTGGCTCTGGCTCTGGCTCTGGCTCTGGCTCTGGCTCTGGCTCTGGCTCTGGCTCTGGCTCTGGCTCTGGCTCTGGCTCTGGCTCTGGCTCTGGCTCTGGCTCTGGCTCTGGCTCTGGCTCTGGCTCTGGCTCTGGCTCTGGCTCTGGCTCTGGCTCTGGCTCTGGCTCGGGCTCGGGCTCGGGCTCGGGCTCGGGCTCGGGCTCGGGCTCGGGCTCGGGCTCGGGCTCGGGCTCGGGCTCGGGCTCGGGCTCGGGCTCAGGCTCTGACTCAGTCTCTGGCTCTGGCTCTGGCTCAGGCTCTGGCTCTGGCAAAGGAACCAGATTCATTACCTGACATCCATCCTTTGGTCGGTTAAATGGGGCTAGCACTTTGAAAGAAATGTTCTGTTCCACGCTGAACAAGAAGGCAGATCTTCTTCATCGAAGACAAACCCACCAGCTGCATTCTCAGCCGATAGATGACGAGGACAAAGTCTGGGCCTGGGCATGAGCCTGAGCGAAAGCCATGGTTTTGAAAAGGCCAGCAGGCCCTGGGCGATATCGGGTCAATTCAGGAACTGGGTGCCCAAATTTTGAAATTATACCCAGGTGTCCGCATTTCAAGGGAAAAAAAAAACTTACAAAGAAATCAAGAGGTATCAAAATGTCCCATGTTTTCTATTGAAGGCAGTTTGGCATAAAAAAACCCACTGCATCAGCAGTTCCTCCTAGCTTTAGGTATCTACCGACAAGTGTTTGCGGCTTACAAACACTAAGCTTACTCTTCACATTGTTTGTCAGGAGCGTCCATCAACAAAGTTTGCAAAGGGGCACGAGGAGGGAATTATGCCAGTTGACTTTTGACTTTTTTGAGGGCAAATGGATCTTTGTTTTACTTCTGGAAGTGCAAAGGATGTTTTTCGGGGTTTTGGGGTTTTTTTTTTTCAGGTTTGGGGTATCCGATTTGTCTGCCTAGCCCTAGTGTTATAAGATAGACAGCCTGCTTGACGGAGGTGTCCCGTTTTTGGAGGGCACAGAATTGGCAGGGAACGGAACTAAGCCGCTGCCGCTGAGGACCCAAGCCATATGGCATTGTGTTTGTCATTTCCAAGCCCACGGGCAAGAGCGAAACCCCAACGGACAGAGGGAGCCCCCACCCGAATGCAGTGCAGTCAATGAATATCAGATCAGACCTGCACAAGAAGGCAGTCAGACCCTAGAGCAGTCCTGGTAGTAGGCTGGGAGGGGGAGCCTGTGGCTATTCCCCAGCACATCTTTCATGTTGGGTCAATGAGTTTGGCATGAGTGAGGGGTGGGGTGGGGGGGGTAGGCATTTCTGAGGTCTCTCCTCAGCCCACCCCAACACCCACCCCTCCACCCTCAAGCCCCAACCACCACCACCACCACCACCACCATCACTAACAACAACCCCATCAATTTTCAAAGGTGCGAGGCTGCATGTGCCATTTTAATGGCTAGAAACATCTGGTGTATGGGCATTCGGCAACTTTTCACTCTCTCAACTCCTCAGATGAAAAAGAATTGGGGAGGGGGGTGGAGAGGTGGAAAAGTATGTCAGCTGTAGGTAATGACTACCAATCTGTGATGTTGTTTACGCTGCTGAAATAAGCCTCTGATGATAGATCTTGTTTCGAGTGCATTATTCTGTGTACTATGGTTTCCCCTCTTTTTTTTCGCAAAAAAACCCACAATTTAAACAAAAAATCAATTTCCAATTGGAATTGGCCTAGGGATCATGTCCACCTGTACTGCGACAGTCATGTTTGGAGAAGGGGGTCCTCATAAATACCAGGGGCTATAATTTGGAAGGTTTATGGACACATGATCCTGGCCATGTATGCCTAGGTATGCCAAGGTATTTGAAGGGGGGATTGGAGGGGGTGGAAATTTGTGGAGGGGAAGCTCATTGGATATGGGATACTAATTCTCATCAGGGAAAGGGTGCCCATTGGGGGAAAGGGTGCCCATTGGGGGAAAGGGTGCCCATTGGGGGAAAGGGTGCCTTATTGGAGAAAAGGTGCTGTATTTGAGAAAAGGTGCCTTATTGGAGAAGGGGTGCCTTATTGGAGAAGGGGTGCCCATTGGGGAAATGGGTGCCTATTAGGGGGGTGTGGTGCCCATTGGGAAAGGGGCGCCTATTGGGGGAGGGGGTGCCCATTGGGGGATGGGGTGCCCAGTTGGGGATGGGGTGCCCATTGAGAGATGGGGTGCCCATGGGGGGCACCCATTGGAGGAGGGAGAGCTCATTGAGGAATGGGGTGCCCATTGATCATGACGGACAGGGTGTCCAGAAGAAGCAGGGTTGAGCAATGGTATGCATGCAACTACAAAGCAGAAACGAAGTGGAGGTGAACCCAAGAATGGGTTATTGCTACACATATCCTTGAACCCTGGCGGATGTCGGACAGTGGCCATACTTGCCTCATTCTGGCGAAGGCAATGCACGCTGCGTGTGTGGGCATCGGCCACGGTGCGGACAATCCTGCCCTCGTTCATGTCAAAGACCTGCACGGACTTGTCCGAGCCAGCGCAGAGGACGATATCTGAGAGGCGAGAGGCTGTCAAGGACAACGGCAAACCATTCATGCGACAGAGAGGGAGGTTTCCACAGCCGACAGTCTCAGCTCTGTTTCATTACAGACATTGATTATATTTCCTTATATGCATTTTCCTCTGTTACTTTTTTCAATTTGCTGATCAATACTGTATATCCTTATTTCCACATAAGACACCGTGTAATTGTTTTGCCACATGTCCACCATTTCATAGAATTGTTGTTACTCACTACTTCCTGGACCTACACTTACACTGTACAGCCTCAAGCAATTACTTGCACACATTGTTTTACACCAGTGAGGCTGACCAATGACCCTGAGTGGTCAGTGCTCTGTCCAGTGTTGCACTCCTGACTATGAGTCATCATTTTTTCTTAGAAAGCTACCCTGACTTGTTTGTTTCTCAATCTACCAATTCCTTCTCCTAAGACTATTTCTCACTTCTCCTGCTACCTTCATTCGAGCCACATCACTTTTCTTAGCGCTCCACCTTTCAACTTCGGCATTCAAGCATAGCTCTGTACATATACATGTACACTGTCTTGTACATCAATAAAATACTGTACCGCCATCTCAGCCCAAGAGTAAATTAGTGTGTTCATTCCCCTTAACACTAAATTGGTGACCCAACACTAAACCATAACTGCTCGGAGGAATAGCAAGTACAATGATTGGTTCCTTTGCCGCAATTAGACACACTGCAAACCAATTGTCATCTTTGCAAAACTCAAACAAATAAAGGGAAAAGCTGACTGGGAACTGGTGAATAATTTTGAAACAACGGTAAAAACTTGGACTGGAACCAAAGACCACTTGTTTTGCATGCCAGCACTCTTGCCATCTGAGCTATCCAGCCTTTAGATGGCGAGCTTCCCAATTAATCACGTAGTCTTTGCCAGGGGTGGGGGCACCAGTTGGAAGCATTTAACCATTAACTGCTGTACATGTATATCTCCAGGGATCTTGCCCCTGTATCAATTCAGATGCAAACAAACAATACTTGTAAACCTGGCTACAGTAGTTCGGGGATCATACAAAGTGGATGCAGCTTTTTCAATTGAAGTCAAACAAATACCGGTAAAGGACAAACTGACTGGAAATTTCTGGAACATTTTGTGGACGTACAGTATCACAAAAGGATTTGGCAGGTTCAAAACGGGACAACCTCAGATTCGTATTTTCAACTTTGTATTCTGCCGGGATCCGACATGTGGGATTCATTTTCCCGAAATCGCTCTGAAATTTCTGGCAAGCACATGGCGGGTTAGAGGAAAGGGTCAGAGGGACAAGGTGTGGTGTCACTCAGTCATGGCTTTCCTATTGCCTTCTAACGATGATGAAGTGCGGAACAATTGGACTCATTCCCCCAGCGCATTGCTCGACTCTTTTTTTTTGGTCTTCCTCTTCAATTCTTCGATGCCTTAGGGGAGGGGCAGAGAAGATTTGTTGGACAATCGGTCTCCCAGTTGGTCTCTGGTGGGGAGAGTGACTCCCAGATTGGGAAATAATAATTCCGATTCGATGTGACAGAGGGCGGAAGAGGGGGACATTACCTCGACAAACATTGCCATGCTGCACCAATTGTCAAATCTTTGGGGACCAGAGGCACGAGTATAATGCAGCCAAGATGTGGGGGGGGGGGGAGCCACCCCTCCAAATACAGTACTCAGATGTGATTTATATCTGTCTGTCTGTCTGTCTGTCTGTCTGTTTATCTGCTACCTGTTTTCCTGGCGCAGAAAACCTGTCAGCATCCACGTCTGGGATGGACTGAAATGCACTGTGCAGGAAGACTCAAAGGGTAGGCCTATTTTATGAATGTAGAATGGTCTAGGCTTTAAGAAAGATGAGGTGTTCCAGGTCAAGGGCAGAGGGCAAGGGTCAAGGGTCAAGGGTTAAGCAAGAGGAGATGGTCTCGAGGTGAGGTACATGCAGAAGGGATGGTCCGTGGTTTATGGGGACAAAGAGGGACAACAATGTTTGAGACGGTCTTGTGATTTTGGTTCATGGACTGCGGGGATGGGGTGATCAAATGTTGAAGGATGTGGGTTGGTCTAGGGTTTGGGGTCCAGAGCTCATGGGGACAAGAGGGTAAACGATTCAGGAATACGGGTTGGTCAAGGGCTTTGGGAGACAGAATGGTTAACTACTTATCAGATGGTTAATTACTTATCAGACCACTTTTCAATTCCCATTACCGCCGCACAGGTTTTTTTAAAAATAATTTGCCATTTTCAAAATTAATCTAAGGGCTCGATAGCTCAGATGGTAAGAGCGCTGGTACGCAAAACCAGGGGTCTTGGGTTCAAATCACGTTCCAATCCAATGTTTGTTTTTTGCAAATTTGTGTTCCCAGTCAGTTTTTCCTTTGTTTGATGTTCAAAACTTGCTACACAATCAGTAACACTAAATTTATAAGGACAACTTCATTTGTCTATTTTTTTTTAAATTCTTGAGGTCTGCGGACCTCTGCAGTAATGTCCATTTCATGTTAACAGTGATTCGTACACAATTGGCAGGACGGCTTGGTACTCAAGTCCAAACAAGCCAAGCTTTGAGACCATGAGACCAGCCTCTTGCTAATCTCAATCTATTATTCTCACAGAGGCATGGAACATGTGGATGTGGGGAGAGGGGAAGGGGGAGGGGTGCAGTACAGTAAGTGCCATTTTCAAAACTCATTTAAGGGCTGGTACGCAAAACCAGAGGTCTTGGGTTCAAATCACAGTCCGGTCCAATTTCTTTCTTTTTTATTTGTGTAAAAGTTTAATGTTTATCTGTCTTTTTTTTTTTCTTTTTTTTTTAACAATTCTTGAGGGCTACGAACCTCTGCAGTAAGTCCAAACAAGCCAAGCTTCAGAGACTGTAAGGCAGAGCATGAGACACCAGAGACCCGCAGCATCTTGAAAATCTCAATCTGCGAGCCTCACATAGGCATGGAACGTGTGGGGAGAGGGGTGCAGTACCCGGTAAGTGCATTGCTTGACTCCTGTTTAAAAAAAAAGAAAGAAGCAGCACTACGGTAGTACATTGCGCATGTCACTATGAACATCTAAACCGTGAAAAAGGGGTGAAAATGTCATTTCGCCGTGAAACTAAAAAGTCACTGTGATTTCACGGTGCATTTTACAGTGAATTCACCGTGAAAATAATTGCTTCTCTGACCTGGTAAGGACATCTTCAGGTCATTAAAGAGACCGTGAAAAAACAGTGAATATCTAGGGTGGCAAGCTCCAGCCTTGGGGGATGGCAAATTCAATTACCAGTAGGGACCATCATCCACTATACATGTAGAGGTACTGTGTTGTGTACTTGTCACTCTCAGATACTTCTAAATTGCCTCTAGCCATTTACCAGAAGGAATGTGGCCATGGAGACCACTGGTGAAAATACCGTGAAAATGACTTGGGCTAATTGTGTGCCATGAAATAGGGATGAAAACACAGTGAATTTTCTTTTCACGGCTAAATTATATTTTCACCCCATTTTCACAGTTTAGATGTTCATAGTGTGTACCGTACCCGTGGATGCAGACTGTTTTTTTCTCCTGAGTGCCGCGTGTCCCACCAGAAGGTAGAACGTGCTGCATAACCAGAAGGGGGCTCAGTGGAGGCTGTTTGCGCCGCGGCGCAGGTCGCGCACCTGCGAGCATTTCGTAACTCTCTGGACATTGTTTACACGTACGTGCGCCCACCTGAGAGATGGAGCGTGCACACCCACACACACACACGCACACACAAACACACACACGGGCCAGGTGAGAAGATGGATGGTAGCGTATTGGGGGCCGGCCCACTTAACGTGACCCAGCACAGAGGTTTTACCGGCTGGTGAGGTGAAGTGATCAGGGGTGAGGGGAGGGGGGGGGGGTGGCAGACTGACTCACTACTGGTGGGGTGGTAGGGAAGGGGGTTCACTGGCCGAATGGACCTCTTAGATGCCAGCAGCCTCAAACCCAGTCTCCAAGTTTTTTTTTGTGATTTTTCTTATTTTTAATTCACATCTCTTGAGGATCTTGGAAGCGAGACTAGTGATTCACTGGAAACTTTTCTGCAAAATCATTCATGTTTACTCTCCAACCTCCACTCCCGCACACATCCCTCCCCCCTCTCACCCCTACCCCCTCCCTTCCCTCAATGCAGAGGCTCACGAAGCAAGGCTGCCTTCATGACAATGCCACAAGAACTGGTGCAAAAGCCGAGCGACACTTTTTTCAATACAGATCAAAGAGTGGCACTCGCTGGGAACACAGTTGCCAACAACCGGGAACAGAAAATGTGCACAAAAATGGATTGGTCCCCGAGCTGCTGCAGCCAGGGTTAGCACAATAAAATTGGTTGTTTGCATCTGAAATGAATGCGGGGATGTAATCCCTGGAGAATATGCAGCAGTTAATGGTTGAATGCTTCTGACTGGTGCCCCCCACCATGCACCACTGGGGCAAAGACAAGTTGACTATTTGGGAAGGCCACTATCTAAGGGCTGGATAGCTCACATGGTAAGAGTGCCGGTGCGCAGAACCAGAGGTCTCTGGTTGAAATTTATGCCCAGTTTTTCTTTGGCCTTTTTTTTTTTTAAGTTCACAGTCAGCTTTTCCTTTATTCGGAAAAGGTTTTGGAAACTTTAAAAGGATTAACTTTATAGGATACAAGCAAACAGCTTTGTAGAAAACATGATTTTTGGCATCAAGGAGAATGTAAACTTACTCTATTTAACATATAATTAGAGCTGGGCCCTGCCCTATTGCCTGCTCCAAAAATTCAGGCAGCTCGGGTGGGATTCAAACCCATGACTCCTCCTTTCTAGAGAAGGAGTCTTAACCACTTGACCACTGAGCTGGTCGAGGTCGTGCAGCGGATTTGAATCTGTATAAAAAATTATCGGTAGGTGGGGGGGGGGGGATACTGTGTCCTAATAAAGGAAATTGGAAAGAAGATTAGAGAGAGGGGGAGAGGGTACCCCTGGGAACTGGATATCAACACTGCCTGCACTTCCGCAGCCGGCCAGCTGATGAAATAATTCTTGTGCTGATTCATGGGCTGATCATGTGCGATCATGTTTCTCATGTCACTCTTTTCTTTCTCGGAGGTGGCGGTGTTGAAAGGGTTCTCCTCTGTCTGTCAGACGGAAAAAACCAATAAGCACTAAGGCCAGCATGAGTGCACAGGATACAGCCATGTCTGCTTGATCAATAACTTCTGCGCTGTTATGTCTCTAGCACTGGCCCTGGCCCTAGCACTGGCCCCGGCCCAGGCCCAGGCTCTTATACTAGTTCTGGTTCTGGCTCTGGCTCTGGCTCTTGCCCTGGCCCTGGTTATGGCTCTGGCCCTGGCCCTGGTTCTGGCCCTGGTTCTGACTCTGGCCCTGGCCCTGGTTCTGGCCCTGGTTCTGGCCCTGGTTCTGGCCCTGGTTCTGGCCCTGGTTCTGGCCCTGGTTCTGGCCCTGGTTCTGGCCCTGGCTCTGGCCCTGGTTCTGGCCCTGGTTCTGGCCCTGGCTCTGACTCTGGCTCTGGCTCTGGCTCTGGCTCTGGCTCTGGCCCTGCTTCTAGCTCTGGCCCTGCTTCTAGCTCTGGCTCTGGCCCTGGTTCTGACTCTGGCCCTGGCTCTGGCCCTGGCTCTGGCTCTGGCCCTGGTTCTGGCTCTGGCCCTAGCTCTGGCTCTGGCCCTGGTTCTGGCTCTGGCTCTGGCTCTGGCTCTGGCTCTGGCTCTGGCCCTGGTTCTGGCTCTGGCTATGGCCCTGGTTCTGGCTCTGGCTCTGGCCCTGGTTCTGGCTCTGGCTCTGGCTCTGGCCCTGGTTTTGGCTTTTTCTCTGGTTCGGGCTCTGGTTTGGGCTCTGGCTCTGGCTCTGGCTCTGGCTCTGGCTCTGGCTCTTCCTCTGGTTCGGGCTCTGGCTCTTCCTCTGGTTCGGGCTGTGGTTCGGGCTCTGGTTCAGGCTCTGGCTCTTAATCTAGTTCTGGTTCTGGCTCTGACATCCATTCTGAATTAAAATGCAATGTATTCTGCCTCGGAGAAAGGAGCCGACTATGAGAAATAGCCATCCAGGATCAAAACTTCAGAGCCCCTAAATTGAGAGGTAAACTGCAATGCATCAATAGACAGTCTTTTGGTACCAGTTTTGAGAGAGAGATGTCCTGATTCAAACTCCTCAGCTGCACAAGATTTCTGCCTTTGAGAAAGGTCCTGCTAGAGTCTAAACATTGGGCACTTTTCAATTTTAGAAAACTGCCATTTTTACATGACAAATAACTCAGACAATGGCCGAGCAAGAGAGCCAGTGAACGAGGCCGGCCCTTAGGCAACGCCGCAGTTCACCGAGGGAGGGGGATTGGGGGGAAAGGGGGTGGAGACAGACCTTATGATAACACTTTCCCTCCTGCAATCACCTTGGCTTAGTTCCTTACTGTCTGGCCGCGACTGCCTCAGGGGGTGGGGGAGTTGTTTGCGCACAATGGCAGGGAAGGAAGGGGGCGGGGTATGGGGCTTGTTCCAGCCAACCCCTCCCCGTCCTCCCCCCTGGGCGTTTAGGTTTCATATCTCTGCACAGGATGATGCACTTCGGTTACAATCAGTGCAGTGCAGGTCCGGGCATGGAGGGAACGTGATGAGGGGGAGGGGGTGATTGGTCTGCACTGCGGGCAACTTTTCCCCATGCACACGACAGTTGACAATTGACAATTGGCAGACGTGCCAAGGATACAGGAGTAAAAGGCGTTGACAGCAGACAGGGCCGTGATCTGCTGGGCCCGCTCCAGTTGGAAGGACTTCACCAACTTGTAGGACGAGTTGCTTTGGTACCTGTTGATTGAATGAGTAGAGGGGGGGGGGAGTGACAGGGAGGGCAGGTACGTAGAGAGTTGAAAGACATAAATAGCCATAGCCACACGTGATAGCCATAGCCATGTAGCTGTAGCTGTAGCCATATATATAGCCATAGCAGTAGCCGTAGCCAAAGATGTAGCTGTAGCCACAGCCATAGCTGTAGCCACAGCCATAGCTGTAGCCACAGCCATAGCCGTAGCCATAGCCACTACGGCTATGGCCATAGCCATAGTCATATCCAGCCATAGTCATATTCAGTCATAGCCATAGCCATAGCTCATATCCATATTCATAGCCATAGCCATAGCCATAGCCATAGCCATAGCCATAGCCATAGCCATAGCCATAGCCATAGCTAATGTTGGACCTCACCAGTGATTAAGCGCCGTGGGGGGGGGTTACTCTTGAAAACAAATTCACTCTCCTCAAAGCTTTGACAAAAATCTGCATCATTCGTGCTTTCTAGAAACGGTAAAATCAATCGGAAGGCACCGAGTAGAATGATTCGCTTATGCCATTGACTATTTCATGTATGCGCAATTTTTGCAGTAGCTTTCTTTATGAATTGAATGTGTGGGTGCATTACGCCAGTCCTTGCTGTTTTCATTAATTGAGGGGAAATAACCTATATTTGTTACTTCCCCACAATGGGGAGGGGGGTTGGTTGTTTGGGAAAGGATAATTACTTCAAGTGGTCCTCAGCTGCTGACCAATCAAAATCTCAAAATCAAGACGCAACAGTCACCTCTTGATGTCATCTAGCAAGGCATCCAAGGTGTACTTGTACAGGTAGAGAGTGTTCCCCGACGTGAGCAGCAGGAACTGATCCACGTAGTAGAACTGGGCAGCCTGGATTTCCTTGGCAAAGGTTGCATTCTTCCCCTGGGTTACAGGACAAGGCAGGGAGGGAGAGACTCGGGTAGAGGGATCAGTGGTGGATTGTAAGGGGGATCAGTGGTGGATTGTAAGGGGGATCAATGGTGGATTGTAAGGGGGATCAATGGTGGATTGTAAGGGGGTTCTGTGGTGGATTGGTAGAGGGATCAATAGTGGATTGGTAGGGGGATCAATGGTGGATTTTAAGGGGGATCTGTGGTGGATTGTAAGGGGGATCAGTGGTGGATTGTAAGGGGGATCTGTGGTGGATTGTTAGGGGATCAACGGTGGATTGTAAGGGGGATCAGTGGTGGATTGTAAGGGGGATCAGTGGTGGATTGTAAGGGGGATCAATGGTGGATTGTAAGGGGGATCAATGGTGGATTGTAAGGGGGTTCTGTGGTGGATTGGTAGAGGGATCAATAGTGGATTGGTAGGGGGATCAATGGTGGATTTTAAGGGGGATCTGTGGTGGATTGTAAGGGGGATCAGTGGTGGATTGTAAGGGGGATCTGTGGTGGATTGTTAGGGGATCAACGGTGGATTGTAAGGGGGATCAGAGGTGGATTGTAAGGGGGTTCTGTGGTGGATTGTTAGGGTATCAATGGTGGATTGTAAGGGGGATCAATGGTGGATTGTAAGGGGGATCAGAGGTGGATTGTAAGGGGGTTCTGTGGTGGATTGTTAGGGGATCAATGGTGGATTGTAAGGGGGATCAGAGGTGGATTGTAAGGGGGTTCTGTGGTGGATTGTTAGGGTATCAATGGTGGATTGTGAGGGGGATCAATGGTGGATTGTAAGGGGGATCAGAGGTGGATTGTAAGGGGGATCTGTGGTGGATTGTTAGGGGATCAATGGTGGATTGTAAGGGGGATCAGAGTTGGATTGTAAGGGGGTTCTGTGGTGGATTGTTAGGGGATCAACGGTGGATTGGTAGGGGGATCAATGGTTGATTGTAAGGGGGATCTGTGGTGGATTGTTAGGGGATCAACGGTGGATTGGTAGGGGGATCTATGGTTGATTGTAAGGGGGTTCTGTGGTGGATTGGTAGGGGATCGATGGTTGATTGGTAGGGGGATCTATGGTTGATTGTAAGGGGGTTCTGTGGTGGATTGGTAGGGGGATCGATGGTTGATTGTAAGGGGGTTCTGTGGTGGATTGGTAGGGGGATCGATGGTTGATTGTAAGGGGGTTCTGTGGTGGATTGGTAGGGGGATCGATGGTTGATTGTAAGGGGGTTCTGTGGTGGATTGGTAGGGGGATCGATGCTGATTGATCATAATTGACAAAGCAAGACTGGCTCACTTTTACTTGAAAGTCTGTGCCAAAGATGCAACAATCATTTGACCAGTGAAGGAAACATTCAGAGTTCAGAGTTGCAGATACCCAAAGCAAGGGGGTGTTTTGAAGAATGCAGCCTTGCCCTACACCAAAGTCTGAACTAAGACTGAGAGAAGCACTAAGGAGGGGGGGGGGGGCAGGTCTCTCATCACTCTGAGAACTGTGCGGGGAAATTGGTAGCAGGGTAAGGTGGCAGCGAGGAAACACAGGTCACCCGCAGTACAGATTGCAGACAGTGGCAGAGAATGCACTGCAATGAGCGGACCCCTCACCCTTGCCAAACCCCCTTCCAAGCCCCTTCCTGACAAAAAAAAAAATCCCAAAACAAAGGCTTACTCCCCCCCCCCCGACTATGCACCTGTAGAAGGCCAACTCAGCAAGTTACTGTTCCAGTGTGTTTGTGGGAGGGATAGAAAGGGAGACAGAGAGAGGTGGAAGGGGGGAGATAGAGAGAGGGAGACAGAGAGATGGAGAGAGGAGGAAGAGTGGGAGAGAGGGAGAGAGCAGGAGAGCTCGGAAGGGGGAGAGGGGAGAAAGAGAGACAGAAAGGAAGGAGAGGAGGTGGGAGAGGGGGAGGGGGAGAGGGAGACAGAAAGAGGGATACAGAGAGCTGGAGAGAGGAGGAAGAGAGAGAGAGAGAGGGAGAGAGGGAGACAGAGAGAAGGAGAGAGGAGGAAGAGAGGAGGGATAGAGAGGGGAGAGGTTGGAGAGAGGAAGGGAGAGAGAAATAGAGAGGAGGAAGAGAGGGAGAGAGGGATGGGGAGAGGAAAAGAGACAGAGAAAGGACGGAGAGAGAGGTGGGAGAGGGGGAGAGAGGGAGAGGGAAAGAGAGAGGGAGAGAGAGAGGGGAGAGAGAGGGAGGGAGAGGGGGAGAGAGATGGGGAGAGAGACAGGCAGAGGAGAGGGGGAGAGGGAGAAAGAGAGAGAAAAGGTAGGTGAGAAAAACCCACCTTATCAGATGCGGACAGCCTTTCCTTCTCGGCGCCGGTGCTGTGCCCTACGTGACTCAGGGTCAGAGCCGGCTGATCTGAGCCGGCTCTGGGCCAGATGCGGGCTGTCCTATCATCCGAGCCAGTGACCAGCCACTGGTTGCTGTGGCTCCAGCTTACCGAATTGACCGAAGCATTGTGGCCTGAAAAAAAAGAAGAAAAAAAAATACTAATCAGGAAAAAGACACAAATAGAGAGTGGGATGAGGTTTGAAGATTTTCATGATGAGAATAGCAAGAGTAATAGGTTTGCGGTGACACCATGTAAATTCTCTCTTTTGTGAGTATGTGTGGTTCTGAAAGGAACCGGAGGAACTCGACGTTTTGAGCCGCGTACTCTGTTCGTCTTCAGGAGGGTGAGATGGGCAGTTCTAACTACCCCGTGATATTTTCGGGTTTATTTCTCCAACCATTACAAAACATGGTACCTACGTACTAGAGATGATTCTAAAACGCAATGTCAGACAGTTTCCATGGCAACAACTACTTGTACTGCATGTGATGCAGTCGTTGTCCCAACGAAAGCTGAGGCACTATTTCCAGCTGGTCAAGTCGATCCCAAGAATGTCATTATTCATCGGTTACAACGCATTACAAAAATTGTAGTTGCGACCAGTTGCATGGAGCATTGTTGCGTACACAATCCCGGGTCCGAAACCAGTAAATGTTTTTTTAAAAGATATTATAGTGCCTGTAAATTAGAAGGAAGTCTGTGAACAGCGATGTTTTCCGATCTTCCCAATGTTGTATTGGGCCTATGAAATTGGGCCTCAAGTGGTGGATGGTGGGGTACATTTGAACGTCAACAAAATGAGCAACAGGTCCCATAACAAAATGTGCAACAACAGAGTGCACCTGGAGCACAGAAAAGCTGAGAGGCTAGGGTAGGCCTACATGTTAGTCTGTGCAATAAATACCGGTGGGGGTGGAGGTAAGGGTGGGGGTGGGGATGGGGGTGGGGGGATGAGGGGAGGGAGGGAGGAAGGTGGCAGGGGGGCTTGGTGGAGGAAACGGAAAAGCAACACTGAACAAACAAAAACCCGATGGATTAATCTCCGATCTTAATTGGCAATTCCTTCCACTCGTTTTGCAAGATGAGTACGGTGAGGCAGGGAGGCCATTCTGACAGGCAAACCAAGTGCAGTTACCCCATCAGGCTTCTACAGTACTCTGCGACTCAAAGTCAAAACATCAAATTGGGGAACCAGATTTTGATTCCCTGTCTTGGGAAGCTCATTTGCATTTTCCCCAAAAGTTCACCCATTGGGAAAACCAATACACGGGTCAAAAATGATTTCCTCATTGTATGAAACTGTGAAAATTTTCCAGTATTTTTTTTTTTAGAACTTTTCCCACCATGCTTACATTCAATTGCACAGTGTCATCAAGTTGCTTAAGAAAACGTTTTTATACAAACCATGAGAATACTCATTCTGGTGATTGAGAGGAGAATGAACTTCTTCTTTTTTCACTCTTAGCTGTGTGGTATATTCATTGTGACATTCCCTGTCCCCCCTGCCCAAATGTACAGCACAGCCTAATCCTAATCTCCATGAGTAGCACCCTCTAGAGACACGTATGCCTTATACGATGAGGTTGCATGCCCAAGATCTATTTCCGTGCGGGCGATTGCTGAATACGGCTCAAAGTATACATCTTCCCAAGAGCATGTGGCTGTAATTCAAAGTGGGGGTTTTTTGCCCTTATTTTGCCCTTATAAGTGCGGCATGCTCAGTGCTTTGCCTGATTTACCTGCTGAAAAAAGAAAGAAGAAAAAAAAGGCAGCTTGGGTAGAATTTGAACCCAGCACAAACACTAAAAGCCAAGTGATCAGCAAATGATGAATAGTGTGTTTGGTTGTAATTTAGCATGGTGGGGTTCATCATGGGGGTCATGGGGTAGGATGTGCTGGGGTGGGGTAGAAAACCGAGCAGTTTCACCTCCATGAAATGCCCCGTCTACAGCACGGCCTCTCAATATTAGCCTCTCCTAACTCAAGTCCTACGGCATGGCTTACTGTACCAACTCCCACCTGCATACGATCTAGCACCTTTTTAAGAGGAATGTCAATTCCTATCTCCAGCTTTCCTTAGTTCCTCAGTATCTCCTTCTCTCCTTAGCCCTTGACCTTAAGTGGCTTTATAGCCTTGTTTTGGGAGAATTTACAATAAAAAAAAAAAAAATACCTTGCCTATTGATCTGCAATATTCAGCCTGGGGTGTCCTCAGACATCAATTCACATACATGCTGTTAGGCACGAACAGGACAGCAGAGTTCAAAGTCAAAGTAAGATCTTCAAGTCCACTTCCTGATACGGACAAGTAACGCGCAACTGTTTCAAGATCAGTGGAATACGGGTGAATTGTGAGGTTCCCATTTGTATTCCATAATACAGTGAGTAATGGGGAACCAGGGGTTTCCATTCTTGGCAAACGTTCAAGTTGAGGCAACTCACCGGTGAAGCTGGTTCCCTTGCCAGTCAGGGGCATCTTGAAGAGCTGGGCAGACTTGTTGGCCAAGGCACAGGCAAGGCTCTGTCCGTCCCCTTCATTACAGATACAGAAAGGAGAACAAGAAAAGAGAATAAAGCAACGATTAAGGTCGACCAGAGAGGTCTCCAGGCACAAAACAGAAGCATTCTATGACTGTTTTTTGAACTTGGGCTTGGAATAAGCTTGTGTTTAGACAGATGCATTGGGGGTTGATTTTATTTAGGCAGTCTGTATTGTCACATTCCTGTTAGGATGGAAACACCAAGGCATTCTGCCTTGGAGAAAGGTCCTGCTAGGATGGGATATTAAAGGCATTCTGCCTTGGAGAATGGTCCTGCTAGGATGGAAACGTCAAGACAATCTGCCTTTGAGAAAGGTCCTGCTAGGATGGGAAATTAAAGGCATTCTGCCTTGGAGAATGGTCCTGCTAGGATGGAAACGTCAAGACAATCTGCCTTTGAGAAAGGCCCTGCTAGGATGGGAAATTAAAGGCATTCTGCCTTGGAGAATGGTCCTGCTAGGATGGGAAATTAAAGGCATTCTGCCTTGGAGAAAGGTCCTGCTAGGATGGGAAATTAAAGGCATTCTGCCTTGGAGAAAGGTCCTGCTAGGATGGGAAATTAAAGGCATTCTGCCTTTGAGAAATGTCCTGCTAGGATGGGAAATTAAAGGCATTCTGCCTTGGAGAATGATCCTGCTAGGATGGAAACCTCAGGCCCTCCACATTTTTTTAGATTTGCATTTGGGCAATTGAAGTCGGTAAGCACTAAGCAGTTTGCAACATTTTCGTATACTGCTTTTTTTGGGGGGGGGTGTAAATCAAAACTTGAGTTTTACTCAAGAAAAAAACACTCGCCAGAGCAACCCTTAAGGAATTCTTTTGTGACTAAACTTGGAAGGGCCCAGAGGGAATGCGGTCATCGATGCAGTGCTCTCCAGGTCCTGTTCAAAATACTTAGGCTTCCCTAAATAGACCGGGCCAATTTGTAAAAACTGAAAAATGGGAAGAAGGAAAATATGGAAGGACTGGGGGAGGAGGGGGTGGGGTGGGATGGTGGGAGGGTGTGAGGGTGTGAGGGTGTGAGGGTGGGAGGGTGGTAGGGTGTGAGGGTGGGAGGGTGGGAGGGTGGGATGGTGGAAGGGTGGGAGGGCGGGATGGTGGCTCAGCAGTTTTCATTCCTTGGCAGAATTCAGTCCCCTCCCCAAATGTCTATTCCCAAGAGGTGGAGCGAAGCTTAAAATTCAAAACCGGGGCCCGGATTTTCCTGATTTTCTAGATTCTCTCCTGAGCTAAGCCAAGCCTCAGGATGATGCTGCTTTGTAGGGGAAGAGGGGGAGGGGAAGGGGGAGAAACTGGGATTTTCGGGGAGAACCGAGAATTGCGAGTTACATGTATTAACAAAAAATGGAATGAAAGAAAGAACAATGTTGAAAACCACACTATATACAGCTTCCTCTACCTAAAATAGCTGTGGGCGGGTTTCCAACTATACTTGTTGTTTACACCTGAATGAGAATGAGGAGAGTGACCCTTGGAGATATACGTCAGTTTACGGTTAAATGCTTCTGACTGACACCCAATAGATGTATATACCCTCGGACAGCCAGCATCTACTAGAAATGACGTCAGGATAATGCCATGGGGGACCCAACTACTGTAGCATCAAAAGTATGGGCGGAAGTAAAGAGCACCGCCATACGTTTGTATGCTGTGTGGCATGACGCGCATTCAAATTGACAGTGGTTCCATGATGCTACGTGGTGACCCTCACGTACATGTACATGTACGTGCGTGGTGTTTATACAAACATGATGGGGCCCTTTACCAGTTTACTTCCGCCGATACTTTTGCGAAGATGGCAGCCTCCATGGCGTTTCAGTCCGTCTATAGGTTATGTATGTACATGTACATCTATGTCTACTCTATGTGACAACCCTAGTGCTTAGCAAAGAT